>JANHJO010009962.1:5301-17179 GCA_032468235.1 Pseudoxyrhopus heterurus
TTCTTTCTTTCTTTCTTTCTTTCTTTCTTTCTTTCTTTCTTTCTTTCTTTCTTTCTTTCTTTCTTTCTTTCTCATTCTCCCCCCTTTTGAAATGCCAGTCAGTTTTCCTTTGAAATAAAAAAACAACATGCAATACAAATGTTAGTTAAAAATGTGAAGCTATCAAGAAGCATGTTATGCTGACAATTGATGACTTTTCCAGTGGTATTTCCATGCTCTTATTGAGAGCTCGCATTTAGCTATGTGCAGGTTTCATATTTTTGTAATTATTCATATCCATTCCTTCTTGTTACTTCTTACATTGGAATCTTTTCTTGACTAACAAAAGGACACAATTAACATGATCGAACTCACACTGACTGCTTTATTTAGCTGAAGGACATTCCACACACTGCCATCACTTTATCTCTCAAAAATAGAATGAAGATCCATGATTAACTTCAACTTTATGAGAAGGAGCAGAAACTATGTCCTCCTTAAGGGACCGCAGATCAAGGACCAATGAAAAGTATCTCTCATGCCATGCAAAAGGAAAACTGAATAAACAGTTTGCACATATACTGTATATTCATGCCCTTAGTTTATATATTGGGTTGTATGCAAACTACTCCAATAATTCCTATTGGATTACATCTTGGATGATTTGCTAAGAGCCTCAAGTTAAGAAGAGGCAAGAATTCCTGCAACTCCACAAGTGATACTGAGCAGCAGAAGTGTTTTTTTAAAAATAGATTTATTTGGATTTCCAATACACTACAGCCAAATCAGAAATAAATCAACCCTCTTAGCTCCCTTGCAAAACCGCATTGTTTGTAACCATTGACGTAGATCACTGGGGCCAACCAGAAATCAGTAGTCCACTTCAGTGGATTGGGGATACCTTATATTCTAAAATATGTGTCTCTCAACTGTCAAAAATGCAATAGCCAGAGGTGTCTACAAGATGAGGGCAAACCGATGGTGTTTTTATGTGCATCTTGTTAAAGAAGGACAAAGTTTTGGATACACCATTTTGGCCGCCATCTTGAATTTTTGATCATAACTTGCAGACACTATTGAGTCAAAAATTTAATGAGATATAGCAAAAATACAATACAATTTGCATCTTTGTTCCTAGAGCAGAATATATTCTATTTTTGTTATGAGCCATGGTGGCACAGTAGTTAAAATGAAATATTGCAGGCTGACTCTGCTCACTGCCAGGAGTTTGATCCTGACTGGCTCAGGGTTGACTCAGCCTTCCATCCTTCCGAGGTCGGTAAAAGGACCCAGATTGTTGGGGGCAATATGCTGACTCTGTAAACTTCTCAGAGAGTGCTGTAAAGCACTATGGAGTGGTATACTGTACGAGTGTAAGTGCTATTGCTATTGCTACTGCATACTGTACCTTCATATCCTTGTGAAGACAAATAAATACAATTTCTACAAATTGATATAGAAAATGAAACATTTTGCTTTAAAAAACTGCATATGACAGAAAGCTATAAT
This sequence comes from Pseudoxyrhopus heterurus, assembly GCA_032468235.1. NCBI lineage: Eukaryota > Metazoa > Chordata > Lepidosauria > Squamata > Pseudoxyrhopus > Pseudoxyrhopus heterurus. Next base: position 6,790 of record JANHJO010009962.1, read on the forward strand.
CATTTCAACTGTGGTACATCATCACTGTCTTTCTCTGTGTTTATATTGCAACTCACATTGTTTTTCTAACTGATTTAGTGCATATTTCTAAAATGGACTCTCTTGGGAACACTAATAAATTTAATGTTTATAATCCCACTAGTTTCCACATCTTATGTTTTTTGGTGCTGGCCTCATCCTTCCATATGCTCAAACAGCATAAAGTAGCATAATCAGAGTTGAGTAATATCCAGGGCTGGCTGTGCTAAATGTCTCCTTTTCTACTGTCATCTATGCATTCTGCTGTACATGTTCTACTTTTCCTTTCGTGCCATACATTCAGCCCATTTGAATCTGCTCCTGGCTACAGCTCTATTATCTCTTATTGTCTCATGCCCAGCCAAAACAGGACCATCTGTTGCACAGCTGCAGTGTTTTCTGCATTGGCTAAAATATAATGAATCAATTAAAACAATGGGAAAAGGCACAGTGGAACATTTGTATTTTTATTGGTAACCCAGTTATGCCATCCAAGTTCCCCTTGTTCCCATTTTTGTACTAGGCTAAATTTAAAAGCATTCTTCACGGGAGGGAAAAATAAATTAGAATTCTTTTCTTTGGGGGCCTGCTGAATTTCCTACTGCAAAGTCGTTTATTCTGCTGGTGTTAATAAGCAACAGTTAAATTCTGGACATGACCCCAGGCATCAATTAAAACTGTAGGCTTTCCATTCCGTGCATAGTTACACTGAAGTTTATTTAAGATCAATGGAAACTACACAAGGATAGCCTAACGATTTGCAACTATAAGCAATTCTATACTCTAATTAAAGCAGTGGCAGTGGGGGCTTTCTGCCACAACACCTGCAGAAAGATTGCTGTATTCTTTATGTGCTTAAACTGGGAAGAAAGAGAAAGCTATAGAGTCGATTTTGGGAGGGAAGAATGAGAAATTGTTAGGGACTGGAGAAACTGAAAATGTAATCTTTGCCCAATCTTCTCTACGATGGATTCACAACCCACATTGAATTTCCTGAATGTTCAGCATATTCACTTTGTTTCTTTCTATTAAAATGCCATTTTTGATCAAGAAGAAATCAATAGTTCCTTAATAAAATCCAAACAGAAAGAGCTATTCGGGAAGTTAATTATATTACTGTCTCACTATTTCTCAGAATGTGCACCCTATCTTCATTCAGCCTGGTTAATGGTAAGCAAAACTGGAAGTTCTCATCTGAAGTTTGAACTCTAAATAGCAGTGTTGTTGCTTTTTTTCTTGCTAGCGCTTAAAGGGAAGTATTAATTCAATCTTGGCTGATTTACAAAAAACTGAGTACGGTCAAAACCGGATGGGAGACCACAAGGAATTTACAGAACTGTAGGGTGTAATTAGGAATTTTGAAGGGGGGGGGGAAAGCATCCCAAAAGAAGGCAATAGCACACCTCATTTTATTGCCAATAAATAAATGGCTAATAATTTTTTCCATGAAATTCTATCACCCTATGAGAGAATCATCTTTCAGAATAAATATATAGAGGTATAATATCCAGGTAGGCTTTTACTCATGAATACTTCTTTCAATAATTTGCTACAGGGATATTGGAAAGAATTGACAACTTTTTAAATGATTGTTCTCCGCATAAGAATCAAGAAGGCATTTTAAAGACACTTGGAGACATTTATGAAATGAGATTACGAATTTATAATGCAATGCAATATCTCTGAATGAAAACGGCTGAGAGGTTTTTTTTTTCATGTTTTCTTGACCGAGAATATTTTTTGAAGACGGAGAGCTACAAAACTCTCATTATCTGTTTCTGCTTCAGTTCACATTGAACAAAGCTGCTCACTGCAGTCCTAAAATGACAAGCCCATTCCTTTAATTATGCAGAGGGCAGGTGCATATCACTGATGTTTCATATTCTTCATATAAGTGTCAATCTTCTTGTAACAAGGAGCTGTCTTGCCAATAGAGATATTAACCCCAAGGGGAGCTTCAGTGACAACCCAGAGTTAACAGGCCAATTTATGTTTAAGATGCATCCGCCTTTCCCAACCTGATGCTTTCCAAATTGGGCCAAAGAAGAAAGGGAAATATAGTTTTTTTTAAATTAGCAGTTGAATTACTAATTGCTAGTTGACTGGGTGACCTCATAAGTTGAAACAATGATTAAATAAATAAATGCAATATCAAAGCAAACCATGTTGACTTTTCATTAGATTTTATCACATTGACCCTCAGCTGATAATACTGTACAGCAGCAGTCCCCAACATTGCTGGCACCAGGGACCCGTTTCGTGGAAGACAATTTTTCCACAGATTGGGTAGGGGGAGTGATTTCACTGCAACCTAGTTCCCGTGCATGCGCGGATGAAACTTTGCTTGCTCACCTGCCGCTTGCACGGCCTAGTTCATGACAGGCCATGGACCAGTACTGGTCCAGGGCCTGAGGGCTGGAAACCCCTGCTGTACAGAATAAGCAACATGTAGCCTTCAGATGTTGAATCACAAGGCCCACCTTCCTTAGTTATGCTGCTAGGAGTTGAAGTTGCTGCATGTTGGTGGTGCTAGGAGTGGAAGCACAGGAATTTCTGGAAGGCTACAAGTCTACCAACTATTTTTCATGGCATAATATGATGCTTATTCAGGTGTGTTTTTCAATATATTCACTGTTTCCGCCCCCCCCCCCCAAGAAAGTGAGTTTAGGACTGCAGTCTTACATAAATAAATAAATGGAACAGTTTATCAATTAACAGTTATCATGATCTAAAACAGTAGACTGAATCCAAACATTGAATTTATGTGTTCCCAAACCACCTAGGAAATATGTATTCCCAAAACCTAGGAAAACAATGATGTATGGAATTGCAGATATGGTTCTATTCTGTTTCTAAATTTTGTTACTGTAATGCTCTTGAGAAGCACTTTGTTTGCATTTTAAGCTTTTTATCATGCATTTGGGATTAATTCAATATATGATTATCTCTGCGAGATTATTCTATGTTCAGAGATGGAAAGATTCGGCCGTCCAACCACTATGGAGAAATGTTTGGTGAAGATGACAGATTTTGCAAAAGGAGATAAATTGACTTCTTTGATTAGAGAAAAGACATTACATTTATTGGTGACTGAAAGACTTTTATGGAGTTTTTGCATAAAAATGAATTTGTGATTTATCATTCTGATGATTAGACAGGATAGCAATAGCAACAGCACTTATATACCACTTCACAGTGCCCGACAGCCCTCTCTAAGCGGTTTACAGAGTCAGCATATTGCCCCCAACAGTCTGGGTCCTCAGTTTACCCACCTCGGACGGATGGAAGGCTGAGTCAACCTTGAGCCTGGTGAGAACTGGACAGCTGAACTGCAGCGAGTCAGCAGCCAGCAGAAGTAGCCTGCAGTACTGCATTCTAACCACTGCCCCACCACAGCTCATAGAATAGATAGAATAGATTATAGAAAGAAGAGTAATATGATATAATTTTAGAGATGGAGATTAAAACATATTTGTAGTTAAAACTGCAGTGAAGAATATTGGAACCCACTTTATATCTTTTTTCCCAGTTTTCTTCACTTTTTTCTTACACTGTTGTTTCCTTGATCTTTCTTTTTCTTTTTTCTTCTTCCTCTTATCTTGTGTTCGTTTTTCTCTTCTTATTTAAAAGTGTTAATAAAATTGTAATTATATATTCATGCATTTGGATGTAATTAAGTTTAAGATAATTAACATTTTCCTTAAACTTTGCTTTGCAATCCTTTTATACTAGTTCCAGAACATTAAACTCAGTGCTTTTTCTGTTCTTAGGGAAAATCTCAGAACACGGCTTTTTATTCTTTTGTAATGTAATAAATGTCAGTGGAACTAATTTCAAAATATCTGAATGGACAATGGTTTTACATTGTACTTCTTTATATCTGAGATTCTGTGTAGGATTTCTGTGCACATTCGTATTTTTCTAATTTTATTTTTAACTTTTTTCCTTCTAAATTTTTACCTCCTAAGCATATTGATCAGGAAATAAATCCCTATTTTGGTAAACATGTCTACTATCAGGTGGTAAATATATCAACTTTGTTTCAGAATAGATATTGGATATGTCTCTCACTGTGGAATATAAATGTACAAAATGTAGGTCTAGAGATACATAATAAATAAAAGAATATTTATTAATATTTATTATAAATATGGAGTTTATGTGGTGGCTCAGTGGCTAAGATGCTGAGCTTGTCGATCAGAAAGATCGGCAGTTCGGCCATTCGAATCCCTAGTGCCGCGTAACGGAGTGAGATCCCGTTACTTGTCCCAGATTCTGCCAACCTAGCAGTTCGAAAGCATGTAAAAATGCAAATAGAAAAATAGGGACCATCTTTCGTGGGAAGGTAACAGCGTTCCATGCGCCTTTGGCATTTAGTCATGCCAGCCATATGACCATGGAGACGTCTTCGGACAGCACTGGTGCTTCGGCTTTGAAACGGAGATGAGTACCGCCCCCTAGAGTCGGGAACGACTAGCACGTATGTGCGAGGGAACCTTTACCTTTACCTATAGTTCCTCTAAAAAGCACCTTCCACATAATTTTCAGCACAAACATACAGACACTTCACTCAGAAGGCAATTTCACATTAAGAGCAATTATAGACAAGCAAGCAATAAAAAAAGATCCTGTTCTACAGAGTTAACAAGCCTTTGTCTCATGGACCATTTATGTAACATTTCCAAAATACAGAAAAATACATAGGGCCAGAATCCAGAATAACAGAGTTGGAAAGGACCTTGGAGGTCTTCTAGCCCAACCCTTTCCTCAAGTAGCAAAGCCTATACTATTTCAGATAAATGGTTGTCCAATCTCTTCTTAATAACCTCCAGTGTTGGAGTATCCACAACATCTGGAGATAACCAGTTCCACTGATTAATTGTACTGTCAGGAAATTTCTGCTTAGTCCTACGTTAGTTCTCTTTATTGGTTTCCATCTATTGCTTTTTGTTCTGCTTTCAGATGCTTTGGAGAATAGGTTGAGCCTCTCTTGTTTGTGGCAGCTCCTCAAATATTTGAAAACTTCTTTTCACTAGACCAGACATACCCGATTCCTGCAACTGTTTTTCTTATTTTTTAGCCTCCAGTTCCCTAATCATCTTTGTTGCTCTTCTCTGCACTCTTTCTAGAGTCTCAACATCTTTTTTTATATCGTGATGACAAAAACTAGATGCAATATTCCAAGTGTAGTCTTACCAAGGCATTATAAAGTTATTCACATGAACTTGATTCTAACCCTCAATGCAGCATAGGACTGTGTGGCTTTTTTAGCAGCTGCAGCAAACTGCTGGCTCATATATAAGTGATTAGGACACCAAGATCCTTCTTGCAGTTACTATTATTGAGCCAGATTATTATATACCTGTGCATTTGTTTTTTCTTGCCTAAATGTGGAACCTTACTTTTTTTTATCATTGAATTTCATTGTTCAAGACTATTTGGATCTTTCTGTATCTTGAGCCTATCTTCTGGAGTGTTGGCTATTCCTGGCAGCTTAGTGTCATCTGCAAATTTGATGAGCTTCCTTTCTTTCTGCTCATCTAAATAATTGATAGAGATATTGAAGGGTGTAAGATAGATCCTTGGGTTACCCCACTGTATACTTCTCTCCATGTAGATACAGTTCCATTAAGGATTACATGTTGAGTGCAGTTGGTCAGCCAGTTACAAAGCCATCTATGGTGATGCTGCCTAACTCACATATTTCTATCTTATCAAGCAATTGATTGTGGTCTATTTTATCAAATGCTTTACTGAAGCCCAAATAATTATATCCACAGCATTTCACTGGTCCACTAATTTTGTTACATTGTCAAAAATACAATAAGATTTGTCTGGCATGATCTGTTTTTGACAAACCCATGTTGGCTTTTAGTTATGTTTGCCTCTAGGTGTTCGCAGATTCGTTGTTTGATTATCTTTTTCGACTCTTCCCAGGTACTGTCAGGCTGATAGGTCTGTAGTTTCCTGGATCAGCCTGTCTTTGCACTGAAAAAGGTCTGTTTTTTTATTTTTTTATCCTTTTATTATAGTTATAAATAATTCAAGGTGGCTAACATATCTAATATTCCTTCCTCCTCCTATTTTGCCTACAAGACCACCCTGTGGGGGTAGTTGGGCTGACAGTGAATGATTGGCCCAAAGTAACTCAGCTGGCCTTCATACCTAAGACAGGACTAGAACTCAGACTCTTGATTTCTAGCCTGGTGCCTTAGCCACCAGACCAAACTGGATTTTATTCAATTATTAACTGGTTTTTATTCAATTATTAATCAATTATTAACTTATATTTTATTATAAATATTATTATAATTTTTACTATGTTTATGACTACTTATTCAGAAAAATAGCATTTATTTATTAAATTAATTTGCCACTATTCTCGCCAACAGGCGACTGCAGGTGGCATACAACAGAGGAACAGTTTCATAATTCTCTGCAAAGAGAATCAAGCTAAGTCTCCCTTGAGTCAATATTGTACAAATTAACTTCCTGCAACCTGTACCTACTACAGCCCCAAACAACATGGTTAGAGTGATGGGAATTATAAGAGAAAGACTACTCTAGCTTTTTTCATGTTAGGCGCTTGCTTTCTGTATGTAAAAGATTGTGGCCTAATTGTAGAGATGAAAGGCCCAAAAAATCATTCTCCTTCAGGCAGAGGATTATTGAGATAAATAGAGAAACAGACCAAAATATTACAATACATTCTCATTTTCTATCTACAATGATTTTCTTCTAGATTCTAGCTGGCCATGATTTTCTTTTCGGCAGCGGTAGCTGCAAAGGATCAAGTGAAGTATTGTTGCATAAGTGAGTCTTTTCTAGTGAGCCGGGCCAATCTTCATTGGAATTCAAGGAAAAGTGGGGGGAGGGGGGGAGAAACCGTCTTTTTAAAACCCACTATTTTTTATTTTTGTTACTTTTAACCATTTCAGCAACTGTTATGACACTCTTGGAAGTTTCAAAGCCATTGCTTTTAATTGTAAATATGCTAACCTGCTCTGGCAAAAATGATAAGTCATCCTCTTTCCTTGAGTGCTTGGACATCTGTACTTGAAACCTGACATGATAAAACCACTGCAAGTGCATTCACAGCAATTGTCAAACCAGCAACTTACCCTGACTGTTCCATTCAGGCTTTTTTTTTTTACCTAGAAAGATTGATGGGAGATAAGATGATATTCTTCTGAAGGAGTCTTGCACGGAAAACTGAAACCTGTTCTTTGCAAAAATGTTTCAAATTCAAAATGTCTTAAGTCTGAAACGCCCTAGTTTGACTCCAATCCTGTTCCAACCATTTTGGAAGTTTTCAGAAATGAAATTAAGGTTGTTTGAAATTGGAAACACTTCAGGACTACTTGGAACTTTTTCTGGAAAGTGGGGATGACCACTATGGAGCTGTAGCATACAGCTTAGCTACTTTTTATTCTTAAGTGTAGGATATATAATTGGTGGGCTTAAAGTACCAGAAATCAGATTCTGAAGTGATATGGGCTTAGGTTAGCAAGAAAACAAATTCTGAGTGATAGGACAACCAGCAAAATAACAGATCTAATAATGTGGAGATGCAGCCAAAAGCTCCCCTTTGCAGCAGTAGCGGGAACCAGTCTTGATGACTTAAATGGCCTCTTCAAACTCTGATGCTAGGAATGTTTTCATCAGGTCTTCCTTTAAGAAAGATCAGTATCACTGATATCATTGCCAAATGGATGTTGTGGTTCATTATACATTTATCTAACCATATTATTACGGCTTGAAAGATAACACTGGTCTGTTATTTTTCTGGAAGAAGCAGAACACACTGCCCTATTCTATATGCCATTAGGTAATGACTCTTGGTCTGTCGAAAGACAATCTATTTGCAACTCTTATTGTAATCATATACACCCAACTGATTTATTGACAGATTACCCACTTCCTTTTTACTCCACTTTTAGGAAATCTTATTAATGATTCATACATTCAGGTCCATTGAAATAAAACCCCATCTACTGAAAGCTTCAGAAGTACTCCGTTCTACAAGCATTACACATTTGCTGCAGATTTGTTTTGAATAATCTGATTTAACATATACCCAGCCTTTAAATAAAAGATTTTCCCATCAACCAGATAAAATGAGATAGGTACCATCAAAGCTGCCTTTCTCTGTGGCAAGTTGTAACAGTTGATTGAATGTTTCAATGGAAGGCCTATAGACAAAAACTCCTGAATTAAAACAGTCAGGCCAGCCTGGATCTGGAGCTGCAGAAAGTTCTTCTCTTTCAAAAAGTTCATCAATATTTGACAAGACCTAGTAGGGAAGAAATGGTTTGCAGGTACAAGTGTACTATTCACCAGCAAAAGGAATGGTAATTTTCTCTAAGATACATTGTTATTTCATTGTTTAGATCTACTGATGTTGATAAGAGCTTTTTCTGGAAGCAAAGTTAATTGAATGCATTTCAATTCACAATCCATGCCCCATTTTCCTTCCCCATTTTAAAGTTGTTCGGAAGAATCCTGTATACATACACGTATGTATGTTTGTTTGTTTGTATGTATGTATATGTATATGTGTGTGTACACACACACACACACACTATGGTACATATGTGATGGAAATATGTAGTCAATTTTGTAAAGTATGAGGAATTCAACAAGTTTTATATATAAGCCATAGGTTATTCTTTAAAATACTTTGGTTCATGAGAATGGAATAAGTATTCTATACATTAATACTACATATGTCTGAAGTGGTGTAAATCAAAAGTATCTCATTGACTCACTATGTGGCATATAAATTACTATTTTCTAACATGAACTGAAAACCAACAAAACAAAAAAGGATTATCAGCAGCAAGGAATACATACCATTGTGTCTGCATCCATAAACACACACTTTGAATACTGTGTTAGTTCCCAGCAGTGGAGTTTCGTCAAAGTAACACCAAGTTCAGGCCTTTTCAATAGTGCAAGATGGGCTGAATCACCACTGTCCAAGACATCCACCGGCTTCACTTCATCAAAGACCTTTTCTAAGACTGTCCTATTGAAAGGAATGGTCATGGTTTACATCAATACTCAATGCCACTCACACTCATCCAATAACTGTCTACACTATCCCTAAAACCTGTGAGAAAGCAGACTCCTATATCATATTTCTGCAAGAGCCTATAGGAATTTACTTGAAATAGATTCTCCTGACAGCAACTGTTTATCCCCTGTAGTATATTTCAAACTTAAAGTGTACAGGAATGCAGACTTGAGATAATGCACTTGAAAGGTGGTGGATTAGTAGTACTGACAGGCTCTCAGAGCAACACAAACAGATGGGTCAGAAAGACCTACACTTTTGATAAGTCAACTGGCTATTTTAAACTAAAGACTTATGGAGCTTTTTAGCATTTATGGAATGACTTCTGGGCAGTAGCCAAGAATACACTAGGGTTGCAAACATACCCACAGAAAATTGATAAGGTTTGAAAACTCACAAAATTATGAACAATAACTAATCATAATGATTCATCATTTGCAAAAATAGAAAAGTGGTGTGCTGAAAAAAAAAAAAAACCCAGATAAACTGAGTTCCAGAATAGAGATGCAATCACAGAGCCGGAGCAGGAACAGGAAACGGTGGTGGCGGCTCTAAATTCTACCGCAAAATTTATCTTATTTTGAAATTTCTAGTTAGCTGAGTTTACACTAAAACAAGAATAATAGGGTTTTTGAAGTTTTAAATCTAAAATATTGAATTACTAAACCACCTCTTAAAAATTTAGTGGTCTAAAAAGCTCTAACAATGTAATAGCATGATGTACAGAGATCTTTTTTATACTACCGCTCTCTTCTATGTTACTCAATACAAAAGCAGAAGTCCTGGGCAACAGGAAGTACTTCCTCTCTACCAGTTTTACCCTAGATTCTAAGAAGGTTCATGGTTATGAGGGAAGGAGCTAGAAAAATTACTGTCACTTCCCTACAGATCACCACTGCTTTCTAGCCAGGTAGATGACTTTTGTCCAACTGCCCATGAAACATATGCTGAAGATGCTTAATTATTAAAATTCTGGCATAATTTTTGCCTTTAAAGATTCTCCTGGAATTGAAGGTATTTCTACCACAAATGTTTATTTAGACTGGGGGAGAAGAGTAAGTTCTTTGTAAAAGTTCCATCTATGTAAAACTTTAAACGAATTTAAACACCCTGCCCTCCATCAAGAAGAGATATCTTGCATAGCATTTGATACAACTGCTAAAGATTTAGCACAGCAAGCCACAAACTTCACGATGCAAATATTTGAGCAAGCTTGAAAATTTATTTATTTATTTGTCAAAAACATACATAGTCATATAAAAGTGGAAAAACATAGAACATGAACAAGAATTATAT
>JANHJO010009963.1:13690-29903 GCA_032468235.1 Pseudoxyrhopus heterurus
AATTCCCAGAATGCTCCACCCACTATGGCTGGCTGAGGAATTCTGGGAATTGAAGTCCACACCTCTTAGAGTTGCCAAGACTGAGAAACACTGTTATACTGCATTAAGTCATAACCATGGTTCATTGAAGAAGGTGGAAAGAAAGAGGAAAAAAGAGGATGACTAGCAGGAAGGTGGATAGGAAGTGGGTGATAAATGCACTGTTGGGAGACCAGAAAGACTAGCTTAGGGATAGGTCATCATGGAGAAAATCTAAGTGGTCCCTAGGAGTTGAACTTGACTTGAGGCCACATCATCAATTTTTTAAAATAATTGAATGAATGACAGCCAGTGGCTGGTTTTGCAGAACATACTTAGCCAAAACTAAGCATAAAATAAAACAAAAACATAACTATAGTTTTGGTAGCAACTTTGTTTCCAAAATGGCTATAAAGTTTTGCATCATACAAAAACAGCACGAAGCAGGGGCGCAAAACACCCTAAGGTTGGCAAGCTTGAGAAACAATGGTCTAAATGATGCCAGCAGCATTTGTGATTTACAGTTTTGTATGCTCACTGTAGAATATATAGCTTTATGCTTCCTTTTAAGGAGACGATAAATCTGATAAGGGGAAGAGGGTCAGCTTCCTGCAAGATAATTGATTTTCTGTGGAGAGCTTGATCTAAGCCTGGGCTCAAGTCAGCCAAGGTTAAGAAACACTGATTTAGATCATGAAAACATCTGGCAAAGCCTCAAGGCTCTTTGAATGACTGATCCTGAACGAGAAGATGACACAGAAAGCAGCCCTTCCTCTCTTAGTAAGAGCTGATGGGGTTATTTTGCCCTGGAAAGCCCAGCTTCTGAAGGACATTCAGGCACAGCCTTGAGAAACAACAGTAGCTATGAAGAACACGGCAAACACTGTGCTATAAATTCAAATCCATCCATAGCTTATTGTGCCCGAAACCCTTGACAATGTCATCACATGTCACAGAATATCACTGGTATTTACTAAAAGCAAAAATAAAAGAACAAATATTTAAAAAAACTATTCCTTGAGTTTATATGCACTTAAATTTCCAATACTATGACACCTTTATTTTAAAGTTGGGAAAGAAGCCTCCTAATTTGTCAAAGTTAATTTAGTTTAGTTTTCAGACCCACCACATTCTGGTAGGTTTGATCATTTCTACTACAGTGAAACTTCGATTCGCGAATGCCTCCATTCACAACCAATTCACATCACGAACAAAAAAGCCAGCTGAGTTTTGAATCGGTTCCTGACTCAAAACTCAGCAAACAAAAAAATGGCACAGAAAGATTCCTTTCTGCACCGTTTTCCCTTCTGCGCATGCACAGAATTTCTGTGCATGCGCAGTGAGGGTCGCTTTAGAACACAACCATTTCTGTTCACGCCCGCAGTCTGGAAGCGGATTACGGTCATGAACCGAGGTTTGACTGTACTTGTGCCATCCAGTTTTTTTTTTTTAAACCACTTCGACCAACATTTTTAACAGGAGTGTAAACTCTGGTCAAACAACACATAATGTTAATTATAGGATTTCTTCTTGAATTCCCTATTTTCCTTTTTTTTACTAGTAAGCTGAAGTCTGGGATTGCTGCTCCTTTCAGGCTCTTCCAATTTTCCAACAGGGGAGATGCACCATTTTGCTCCTCCAATAGGAAGCTCTGATCTAGGATCAAAAAACATTCAGCTAAGTTAAAGGTAAAGGTTTCCCCTGTCCAGTTGTGTCTGACCTAGAGGGGTGGTGCTCATCTCCATTTCCCAGCTGAGGGAGCCAGCACTGTTCGAAGATACTTCTGTGTTCATGTGGCCAGCATGACTATACGCCAAAGGGCATGGAATGTTGTTACTTTCCCACTGAAGTGGTACCTATTTATCTACCTGCATTTGCATGCTTTCAAATTGCTAGGTGGGCAGGAGGTGAGGCAATTAATGGGAGCTTACCTTATGCTCGGGTCTCAAACCCGGGCTGTCAGCTTTCTAGCTGACAAGCTCAGCATCTATTGTTTTCAGAGCCTTGCGCAAGTTTCTAGGCTGGCCCTATGTAGAATTAAAAGTCTCAGTTTGTTGGCATTCTTTTTCAATATCTGACTTGCTACTCCCCCTAATTTTTTACTATTGGTCCAATCTTAGTATAATGGTTAAACCAAGAGGTAAAAATGGTAATTGCATGGCAAATTTCCCTTTTGCAATAAATGTATACCTTATAGGCTAAGTAAGCCAGAATTCGTGACCTACCCCTTTGTGCAAATAAGACTACTGTGTATCCATGTACTTCAGTGTCTCTTGAGAATAAAGCAGAGAGCTGTTTTGGTTTATCTGCCCTTTCTATCCAGAAAACCAAGGATTGCTAATATCTCATTTTATTTATATAAATTTACACTGTTTCCTTCAGTAACGTAACATGCATAGCATTGTAGGACAGCCATGTTAGTTTGTAATGTTAATAAATCAGGAACCTGGTAGCACCTTTTCCAACTAACATATTTCATTCAAATATATAAACTTTTCTGAGATGGAACTGTCTTCAACAAATGCATAGGGTGGCTAGATAAATGTGGGGTTTAAATTCTACAGTTCTAGATAAAGAGTGAAATAGTGGCTATCATCCAGTGAACCTCTGTGGACAGGTAGAGTTGAATCAAGTGACTAATTGTTTCCTAACATTTATGTGTATAGAGTAGTTTATACAAGACATTTGTAAGTAGATTACAATTGATTGCATTGATATGAAAGTTGAGAAACTTTTATGTTGCTGTTTCAAGGAAAGTTGACCAAGACCTTCTTAGTTCCCCTGTGAACACATAAACACACACACACACCTCAGTTGTTTCTTGATTAATGTTGGGAATGCCAATGTTTTTGACCTAGTCAGGAAATGTAAATTTTGTTAGCAGGACCCAGCTGCTCCTGTAAAGGTTACAGATGAATGCAGCAGAGAGAAACTGTATTTCCCAGCATTTGTATAAAGGTTATTTCAATAATAAATGCATTTTTGAAGCTTTGTAATGCAAAACCACACAACAGCCTGAAAGGAATTCAGTTTACGGCATTTGAGTAATGCAGGTTTATCATTTTGGTTGTGAATGTATTTAGTTCTTTGTCGCAAAAGGAATGACCTTCCTATTGACAATCTCCTAATACCCGTTTCTACTATATAATTAACAACGACTTCATCAAGGGCATCTTATTGTTAAATGAGTTCTAAACATGTTTACTTTACAATAAAGGTTACTGATTGAGTTATAAGCTAGGAAACTATTGAATTGGCATTTTTTTCTTCTCATGTTGCAAATACTAAAACAGAAAAATTAACAAGAGTCCTGGGTGGAAACATATAAATAAAGATTCTGTGCTAGTTTGGAACCAATTCTGGAGTGATGATTCTCAACCTCACTTAGATAGCGTTGAGATCACCATTTTTTCACTGGTTGTGTTGCAATTTATTTGAAAAGCTGCTATTTTATTCACAAGGCTGCTGTTCTGCAGTGTTTGTAGACAGTCTTAATTACCCCATTGTTAGAAACGTCATCCTCGGAAAAACGCATCTCCTTCTCTTCCCCAGAGTTTTAGTATCATGCTCATTTCAAACACACCTCCCTTTCTCTCCCACTTCAGCCGCTGTAACATGCAACCATAGTTACAGAGATTGGGGAAAGCACAAGAGCCAACGTTTCATATTTTCATGGCCGCAACTCACAGGGGTTGTGAAATGCACTAGATGTTTTTGTGGGTTTTAGCTCTTTGTTGAAAGTTACTGGGTGAGAGAGCCCTAAGCTAGCACACTCATATATTTTTTTTATCATGTCTGTGAGCTGCCCATTCTAACCTACACAGTGATATTTCAGTACTCATCATTAATTTATTCTGGGAGTTATGATGAGTACCCAAAATGATAAGTACCAAACAAATTATTCCCACAAGGAATAATGTAGCAAGTCACAAGGCAACTGACTGTTGGAAGAAATATCCTTTTGCGTTCTGCTCCAAGTGGGAAGAAAGACACTGGAAGCATGGTGACTGCTTGGAAAGATGGTTTATTGGTGGTAAGGATCACATGGCTTGGAGCTCCTTGGCAGAAAAAGGGAAGAGCTGATAAGGGTCCCTTGGTTTTATACACTCTCTGAGGCCCTGCCTTTCTGTATCCTGTTTCCTGTACAAGAAATGTATCTCATTGGCTGTCAGACTCCCAGGGGGCGGGGGTCTTAGCTAACTTTGTAGGCTGTGGGCAATTCCTAATATGGAAGTATCCTTCTATGGACTGGCTCTTGTTATGGAGAATAGGCTGGCTCTGGCCTCCAGGGGTCGTTAGCAAAGGTGGGGGCTGAGCTTCCACCCTGGAGTTTCAACTTATAATATCTCAAAATATCTCCCTTCTGCTAGGGGGAGGGGTGCATTTTAACTTCCAACAGGTGGTGAGGGCCGGGGCCGGCTGAGTGGGCGGATTCCGACAGGAAGCCTTGTAGGCTCCTCATTTCTGCTTTTCTCCGTCAGAAAAGAGTTTGGAGGAGAAAAAGTTGCTGTTTTGGACAGGAAAGAAGCGTGGGGGGGGCTAGGCAAGCATGTTTCACATGCGCTTAAATAGGCACACATTTGGGAGGCGGGCCTTAATTTCACCAAATATGCACGAATCAGGACGTGGCCTTATTTTTTAGGAGGGCATTGTTTTATGAGAAACACGGTATCAGATTAGAAATAGTCAAAAGTAATAATGAAATGTATTTTCTGTGGTAATTTCCAATCTAATATTTTATTTTTAATTAGTAGTGCAGTCATCCCTGGGTCACGATTTATTCTCATTTCTTTTTAATCATTTTTAAATCTTAAATCCCATAATTAAACCACAGCTTTTAATTTTTAATAGGCAATGGCTATTATCATTATAGCAATGCAACTTCAAGAAATAAGAAAGCTGCATAAGAGTTCCTAAGTGGCTGTTCAAGGAATTATAAGCAGAACTAATCATAAATCCATTTTTACAACTTCCTTTAAAAGACTGGAAGATTCTTGCCATAATACTAAGAATTGAGGAATGCCTATAACTCAAGACAATTTCTGCCCAGCCATATTCTGAGCTGTTACAGTAGGATGTCATGATGGGTTTCATTTTACCTTAAGGCACGTGTGTCAAACTTGCTGTGTCACGTTGCAGTCACGTAATGTTTCACGATGTTTTTCCCATTCATGGAGTTGGAGTGGGCGTGGCCTGCACATAACACAACCAGCCCACAGGCCGCCAGTTTGACACCCCTGTCTTAAGAGGTTCAGTTATGAAGAAAGAACAGCTCAACGTAAGTAGGAAAATTTTATGAAGGTCTAGATAGAACACAATGTAGAAAGGAGAGTGAATCCCAGAAACCAAAAGGACGGGTAACTGTGGAAAAGACTATGTAAGAACCAAGTCTTCTACTAGTCAATTTTGCTGGTAGCTTATCTCTGGATCTCAAAGTTAAATGTCTAGTCATCATAATGATTGCATACTGTACAGTAGTATTACAGATGGTAACTTGATTTTCCTGGGCTGCTCCCATACTGTGCATTTTCCAAAAGATTCATTGTTCTCTTTTTAAAAGTTTGCCTCATGACTCTGCAAGAAACTACTTTCCTTCTTCCATATCTTTGTTCCTTTTTTTTTCCAGAGCTCGGAAAATCTGTTTTATTCTTCCTTTTTATTGATTTTCACAGAGCACTAAGCTATTATGTGGCTGGTTTGTCTTGGATTTAGTCGGACGTACAACCATATCCATTATGTCATAGCATTACTGCAAACCATTAAGCCACCAAACATAATGAGTTTTGATTTTGACTTAATGTGATGTGCAGATTAGACCTTTGGAACAAACACTATTTAACCTCCAAGAATTAAACTTCCACAGTTGCTTAGTGGCTTTACAAGCCGTTTATGTATGACATGTAACAGCTGTTCCAGATTGATATGCCCCTTCTATCTAAAATAAATTTTATTACTTGAACCTTGCCCACTCTTGGGGCATTGACTTTACATCACATATAATATTTCCATTTAATGTGAAGGAAGGGGATTTTGAAAAGGCTAGCAGAACTTTAAGTCTTTCCACTTCTCTAGCAAATACACCAATTTGATTTGGGAATAATGTAGTTCATTGTAGTAATTTCTATAAACTCCACTATCTGTTTTTCAGAAACTCTTCAAGGGAAATGTTTTTATAGAACTACCCATCTTTACATGGCAACTACCCATCTTTACATTCACCCACATGAATCTCTGTCTTCTGTATGATTTTTAAAGAGAAGGAGGAGGACCACTTGAGATAAAATCTAATTTGGTGAATGATTGCATTTTTATCTTATTCTCCACTGCCACCTTGTGGAACACATAAATCAATTAAGACTGTTTTGTTTCATTCCCAAGATTAAAAAATACCAATAAGAGAAGAACTCAATTTTTGCTTCATACTCATAAACTCATGCTTTTTACTCATTAAAGCTATTCTAATATGTTTTGCTTCTAGTTTGTTCATAAGACATGGGTGCTAGTTGGCAGTTATCTTTATAAAATAAAATGGACATACACAAAGTATTTCCACTGTTATTGTTTTAAAAGTTGAGGATCAAAACTGGCAGCAGACTTTAAAACCAATAACCAGAATTTGAGAAAAAAGTTCCTTAGAGATCCTAGAGATTATTCAAAAAGTCCCCCCAAAATACAAAAAAGGATAGAATTTTATTTCAGTTTGTCATTCTTATACTTTAAAAAAAAAAGAGAGATAAAATGTCCCAGATCATTTCAAAATAATTTCATGAAAAAGTGTTGTGGAATTTTTGGAAGGCTTTGGAGCAACAAATTTGAGAACTACTTGCTCCTTTTTATTTTACAAGTTTTTCTTTAATCCAAAATTCTTCAACCCCTAAAAATGACTTCCTCAATTTTACTAATAAACGTTATTCAGAATAACAGAGTTGGAAGAGACCTTGGAGGTCTTCTAGTCCAATCCTCTGCTCAGGAAGGAAATCGTATACCATTTCAGACAAATGCTTGTCCAATCTCTTCTTAAATCTTCCAGTATTAGAGCATTCACAACTTCTGGAGGCAAGTTGTTCCACTGATTCATTGTTCTAACTGTCAGAAAATTTCCCATTAGTTCCAGGTTGCTTCTCTCCTTGGTTAGTTTCCATCCATTGCTTCTTGTCTTGCCCACGGGTGCTTTAGCTTGACTCCCCCTTATTTGTGGCAACCCCTGAGATATTGGAACACTGCTATCATGTTACCCCTAGTCCTTCTTTTCATTAAACCAGACATACCCAATTCCAGCAACCGTTCTTTATATGTTTTAGCCTCCGGTCCCCTAATCATCTTTTTTCTTCTCTGCACTCTTTCTAGAGTCTCAACATCTTTTTTACATCGTGGCGACCAAAACTGGATGCAGTATTCCAAGTGTGTCCTTACCAAGGCATTATAAAGGCATTTACATTATACATAACGTGTGTGTGTCTGTGTGTGTGTGTGTGTGTGTGTGTTTAGGTGCACACATACGCATGCATTCAGAAGGAGAGATGTTTTACTAACCTATATTTTGGGTCTTTAACATCTCCTGATTCCTACTTGCTCTAGATTAATGTCCTTGATTGGTAGAGCCCTTTGTACCTGTATCCTCCCTGTGCAAATATCTTCAAGAATTGGTAATTATTGAAAGTGCATGTTACAGAGGGAAGTACTTCTTTCACTGACATCTCAACTATATGTCTTACTTTAACTACTATAATTTTGGGTATTTGCCCACTTGCATAAATCACAGGAAGAATATGCATAGCAACCTCACTTTTCTGCCATGTTCTCATGATGTTGCCGTCCTCTCATCCCCAGCCCACCTATGAGGTGGTTTTAAGTTGTCCATACTGTATCTGTTCCAATGCTAAAATAGAGTTTCCCTTTTAAGCAAGTGACATGCCATGGCAGGACTACTGAATCTGTATCTGATGTGTTTCAGAATCAGGTGACTCTCAGGAGAGGAGCTTATCCCTGCCGTTGACACTGTCCCCAAGAGCCATTCTGCTTCACAATGCAAAAACATCTTGTTCTTTCAAACTGGATTCTTCCCTTATAATTGCCAGTCTCTAAGCCAATCCCTGGCTCAGAGATATAGATCAACACAACCAGCAGCTGACCAGCAGTGGCTGTACACTTCCCAAAAACCAATACAAGCTTTGATTGACCTAGCTGTTGGTATAGAGATTCATTAAACTTACTTCCTCCCTCAACTAGAGGTGGTCCTCAATATATGACCACAATTGAGCCAAAAATTTTGTTGTTAAGCAAGACAGTTGTTAAGTGACTTGTACCTCATTTTATGACCTTTTTAGCCATGGTTGTTAAGCAAATCACTACAGTTGTCGGGGACTTCCCCCATAGACTTTGCTTATTAGAGGCACCCTAAGGAAGGTTGCAAATGACAATCCCAGAACTCTGGGGTGCTGCAACCATTGTAAACACATGCTGTCTGCCAAGCACCCAAAGTTTCATCAAGTGACTGTGGGGATGCTGCAACGGTCGTAAGTGTGAGAACTGGTCATAAGTCACTTTTTCAGTGCCATTGTAACTTTGAACTGATATTAGACAAATGGTTGTAAGTCAAGGACTACCTGTATAGCATACTTTAAGGGGAAGGTGAACCCCAAAAGTAGACTTCATAAAATGAAATCCTTTTCCACTTCTCCCTCTTATACCCCAATGAGTTTGGAAGGGAATCTCTTCTTAAACTAAGAATTCTAATAGATTAGAGATTGATGGTGATAGGGGGGAGAGAGAGGGAGAGGGAGAGGGAGAGGGAGAGGGAGGGGGGAATCTTAATACTAAGAAAACCAATTTGGTGTAGTGGTTAAGGTACTGGCCTAGAAACCAGGACACTCTGAGTTCTAGGTCTGCCTTACACATGAAAGTCATCTGGGTGACTTTGGGACAGTCATTCTTTCTCAGTCCAAACTACCTCACAGAGTTGTTGTAGGGCACATAGTAGGTATGTTTGCCACCTTGAGTTATATATTTAAAAAATTGGGATAATAAATAAATGATATCTTCTTTCCCAGGACTTAAGGAATGCTTCTCTCTTGATTGGTTTCATAATGGCTTCTGAATATTTATTTATTATTTATTTATTTTTAAAATTTATAGGCTGCCCTATTCCGGAACGACTCCGGGCGGCTTACAACAGCTAAAATCAAACATAAAACAATTCAAATATTTAAAAAAATCATTAAAATTCCACCTCGGGTAGAATCCCTAGCCCCAAGCCCATTGGCATAACCAGGTCTTAAGCGCTCAGCGGAAGCAAGGCAACCTCTCTGGTTCTCTGTTGGTGGATATTTTCCTGTCAGCAGGTGAGAATTGGTGGGAAGGAAGAAAAGAAAGCTGGGATAATCTAACAATTACTTTTCTTAATGTGCCCTGTCCACCGTAAATAAGAGCAGCATTTTCTAGCATCATGCCTGGGCAGGATAGGGGTCAACTCATCAATTGTTACACCAGGATGGTTTTCTGCCAGCTTAGTCACAGATAGTTGGCACTTTAATTTAGCCATAAAGAAGAGTCCCATATCTGTTTCAGAAGAAGCCTGAAGGATCTATCATTTCAGTAAATGGATCTGGCAAGTGGCCCTGATGGATCAATTATAAAAGAGTACATAGCTGTAATGCAGAAACATCAACCTTGTTTCCTTCTTGTGAATTACAATGCTCCTGTTCAGTTTTTTCCCCCAGACTGATACCTAGAGAAAAATCTGGGGGCGGGGGAGGGGGAATTCTAGGAGTTGTAGCCTCCACATATGTAGGATGCCAGGATTGTGAAGGTTATCGTTTCACATTATCATATGTGAAAATATGTGTTTATAAAATATATCCCCAGGTTGCTTTTTAAAAAAAAAAAAATCCTTATTGATTGTGATAAAATGAACAGATATAAATGTCTAAGAAAAAAAGGACACCTACCAATTTCAACGGGGAGGTCTGTAATCTGGTTACTGGATAATTCGAGAATTTTCAGTTCCTGAAACAAAGCAATGTAACTTGGAATGCTTGAGATCTTAGTATTGTTTACGTGCCATTCTTTTAGGTATGTTTTCTCTTTCAGCCAATCGGGTAACTCCTAAGAAAAGAAGATTTGGGACAGTAAGGAATCTTTGGCAACAGCAGCATTTCTACCTTCCTCTCCTTCACAAAGCCATTTGAATTAAACCACACTCATTGGCTACGAATGACTTTTCAGTGCATGAAGTGCTTTCCGTTTTAACTTGTAACAGTTCATTTAGTGACATTCGAAGTTACAACGGCACTGAAAAAAATGGCTTATGACCATTTTTCACACCGTTTCAGATTCCATGGTCATGTGATCAATATTCAGACACTTGGCAACTAATTCATATTTGTGATGGGTTACAGTGTCCTGGGGTCATGTAATCCCCTTTGGCAACTATTTTTTGTTTTTTAGTATATGAATATGCTCCTGTCTTTTGCTGTTGGAATATTTCAACATAAATTACTATATCCAGGTCTATTCAGTTAAGACTTTCACTTTAACTTGATATACATTTAACTGAACAATAATCTTTAAAAAGAAATTAAGGAAGCAGAGCTAAAAGATATTCTCAAGTGTGCTCTTACAATATCAGTTTGTGTTATATCCCCAAAACTGAAACTAAACCCTTGTTGGTGGGCATGCCTATGTTTTTTTCCAGATAATTAGGTAACATTAATTGAAATGGCTTTGTAGAGATAATATTTCCTCAGAGTATTAAAACAAAACAAAACAGAGCAACAAACCTTTAACATTTGTAATGTAAATAAGGGAAGGGAGGGAAAAGGGAAAGGGAAAAGTTATGCAAACATTATTTTAAATATCTTGCTTACTACCATAGAAATAAATATAATTTGTCAGAGCTTAGACCTATCAATCAATCAATCAATCAATCAATCATCTTAGGTCTTGGCATACAAACATTGATCTGTGGTTAATTTGTGATAGAATTGAAACAGACATCCTTTTGTCTCTGCTTTTTAGTCCCCCTATATTCTTCTATAACCTTCAGTACACAGATGCATATAGGAAGCCAATCAGTTGCTCTCCACTGTCAATGAGCTATCTATTCACAAATTTGTACAATGTCCAAACTTCATGGAACATGATGCCCAATGAAGAGCAAATCAAGACAAGTTATCAGGGATAAAGTTTCATATCCTATAATGCCTCTCACCCATCCGGAAGGATGCCATGTTATAAACACTCCAAGAGATGGCTCTGTTTAGATTGCTTGACCAAAAAGAAAAAAGAAAATATATAGGAGATAGAGAGGTATTATCAGCTGCTAGGACCCTGATGGCATGTCAAATGTGTGAAATGTCACACACATTATTTTAGCAACAAAGGAGCCATTGCTGCACTGCCACTTCTACTGTTACCAAGCAATTGTGAAATACAATACAGTGTAAATCAATTTCTAGGAATGTCAGTTCATCTGGTGCAAAAAAGATCAACCTCTGTCTTTCCTTGGTGATGTCACTACCAGTAAGAAGATATCAATGTCAATGTCAATATCAATGAGAAGAAATCACATTGCAATGGCTGCTGGGTTGCTAAAGATAAAATAGAAAGTATTACAGAGTTGAAGCACCTATTAAAATAAAATATATGCTGTGTCATTTATACAAAGAAAGAAAGGGAGCAGAGACAAAATTAATGACTAGCAAGGTTCAGACAAATTTAAATCTGTCCATTTCAATGGTCATAAGCAAAGAATAAGCAAAGAATAAGCAAAGAGTAATTCAAATAATATACTTACCATCCAGTGTTCCCCTGAAAGTTGAAAAATAAATTTGCTTCTTTCTTTGTCTTTCAGCAAGCCAATCTTCTTAATCAGTGGTGAGTTCTTTTCAAGTTTATCTAAAATGCTGTTAGCATCTATGAAACCATTATTCAAATATGCAACCTGTGGAATGCCTTTTCTTCTGCAGTCTAGCATAATATCCCATTCTTGCCTTATCCTGAAAAAGTACAAATGAAAGCATTTTCATTTTATTTCTGCTACCCACCCCCACACTTTCCCCAAATTTGCAATTACATCAAATTCACCAAGAAAGGCTCATTAAGCACTCAAAGGAATTTGTATCCTTTCCTCTGCTGCTAAAGAGGTGATTTAAGGGCAGGGAAGGGAGATCTCCTGTGCTTAAGAGACAGTCAGAAAAATGATCATCATGGTTACGCTGATTGGCTAAAGACAAAAGATCCAAGGGGTCATCACTTCTGCCAGAGGCATTTACATAAATTGGCATTAAGAAGGTGCAATCGGTTCCTGAGAAGTTCCAGGAAATTTTTGAGATAGTTTAGTTTTCATCCTATGCACCCTTAACTACTTTGCCATAACAGCCATAGGTTATTTTAGTATTCTCCAAGCTTGGTGTCGTCCAAACATATGAACTTGAACTCCTAGATTCTCAATGGATTTGGGGATTGGGCAGTTTGGAAAGCCCACACATCTGCAGGGCACCGGTTGAGAAAGTTGAATTATACTGATGTCAGTGGGTGATTGGTTCTTGCTTTTCATCCATCTCTGGGATTGAATTAGAAAGCTGTTTTCTAAGCTATCCCTCCTTATCTTTATTTCTTCCCAAACCAATTTTATCCTGATATGTGCAGTAGCAACGTGAATGAAAGAGCTGTCAGTTGTGGGTAAACATATGAAGATTATTTCTTTCTTTATTAGAAGTATATATTGCCTTTCTGTACCAAGGACTAGACCAAAACACTAAAGGCATGCTGGTACATTTTCTAAGCAATTCTTAGGAGCCTAAAAGTCATTTGAACATGAGTCTGGAGTCACATAATCATGAAAGATGACCTTGTAGTAGTGCATTGCTGTTTCTGCTACACAAATTAAAGCAGCTGATAAGACTCGGCTGCTATTCTCGTGCCTACTTTCTTTTCCTATTTCTACCAAGCACTTTGGTACCCAAAAACAAAATGATGTTGTAGTAACAGTTCTAAATAATAAGAGCCAAAGGTCGCCTTTGCAATATAGTTTGCTGAGAGTGACTTTGCAGCGTGAAGGTCAGAGTGCAAAAGGGACTTCCCCCAAGCAGGACAATGGTGAAGAGGTCGTGCGGGCTTTACTAAGATAAGTGATCAAATGTCCTTCTAGTATTACTGAATAAAAATAGGCACAAGAGAGTCAAGCATTCTTCATAAGCTATTCATAAGCCACAATTGCTAGGAAACCATAAAGATTTAAAGAAAAGACTTTTAAATTAAAGTACTACTGAAGGGAATGAATAGGTGGGAGGGAGATTCTTGGAAAAAACATTAACAATTCTCACAAGCAAATACACATTAGAGCAGAATAAAATGGAACTCCATTCAAAATGCAGCAATGCTTAGAGAAGAAGACGGGACCAAAACAAGACAGAAAGTGTCCACAAGAAGCTTTGAAGTAGTTACCCATTACAGATTTGCCGGAAATTTCATGCATTTCAGCCAAATGAACTGGCTGTATGGGCTTTTTGGAAAGATTTGGCTATTCTCCCAGTCATGGAGATTGGGAAGTTAGTTGAGCCTCTGCAGTATTATTTATTACAGATGGGTTTGTCCTCAGTTGCTATTTTCATATGCTTTTTTTGTTTGTGTTATGTTAATATGCATATTTCTTTCTTCTATTATTATATGAATGTTTTAACTAGGTTTGCCACCCAGAGTCACCTTGGGGAGAGGGTGATCATACAAATGGAAGCAATAAATAAATAATTAGTACCCATACCCGGTGGTTTGCCAAAATAAAGACTTAACATAGTTCAATTTAGGTGGTTTATAATTAAAACATGGGGTTAAAGTAACCTCCATGGAAAACCATTCACAATTGAGATGCTGTCATTAGAAAACACCAGTCTCACATTCCTGACAGCTGCTTTTGTGTTGATCAGGGTTTCCAAGAATTATAACACACTTTTTTTTATTGTATGGGAGTATCTGTTTGCCTTTGAGTTAGTGCTGACTATTGGGCAAGTCCCTGCAGCTTTCTTGGAAAGATTTCAGAAGTGTTTTACCATAACCTTCTTCATAGAGATAAGAATGAATATGGGCCAAAGATAACCTAGTTGGCTTCATGGTCTCTTGGTTTCTGGCCTGATGCCTTAAACACTATCCCAAACTGGCGCTTATCATAAGCTGTAGGCAAATGTGTATGTAAATATGTAGGCAGCTTGCTAATATATCCTATCTCACAGTCAATAAAAGACAATTATGAGCAAAGCTTTTTTTATTTTTTATTTTGCTTTTCTCTTCTAATAGTTGAAGAGGCTAACATAATTTTAAAATCAAAACCCTAATATAAGCAGTTAGAAAACATAAATTAATATTACTATCAATACTAAAAAGCAATTAGTTTAATTTCTACTTAAGATAGTGGAGCAAGTAAAAGTTGTTTCATCTCAAATGGTAAATTAATTTTAAAAAAACCTTATGTCTCTTCATTTGATACATTCTCTGGTTCACTATATAATTCTGAATAAACAATTTTAAATTGACCATTTATATCCATTGAAGTTTTATAGATTTCATCTTTCACCTCTAATAATTGGAATCATTGCCCTGTCTTGCCTTTATTTTAAACAATTAGTCAAGATCTTTCCAGGTCTTTCATCATTCTCCCAGTATCTCTGTTGTAAACATGTTAATATAAATTCTGCTTGGTGTTATATCATAGTAATTAATTCATATTTCTTTTTCTATATTTTTCTGTACAGAATTATAGATAGACATTTAAGTATCTGTGCCCATAAATGTTTCAATTCATATTGAAATCGATGAAGGCCCAAACTAGAGACAGATCTTTCTGGGGAAGGTCATTCTCTCTGGTTGTTTAGAGTCAACATTATCTTGATGGCAAATAGTCAATGAACTTTCATGCAATGTTTTAAGTAGTGCTAGCAATTGTCTATCAAAGGTAACATCTCTAATGTGTTCCTGAATTGTTTTGTTTGCTTGATGGATTTTGAAGTTGCCAATTCCAGAAAGATCACAGGCAGCTTACAAGATTTAAAAGAATGCCTAATTTAAAAAGTGACATGGCTTCCCAGACAAAACCATGTAAATAACATTGGGGAGGGGGGGTTGCTAGGATCTCCACAGATATCTGAACATCTGGAGCATGGGAAGCATACATATTTCCAAGGGATGCTCTTCCAGAGGGTAGCGGCTGTGACAGAAGCACAAATTAGAAATGTATGTATAAACGGAGTCAAAAGCTCTTTCAAAGTGAATGAATGTCATAGATAGGCTTTTTGAGGGACTGATAGATACTTTTCAGTGCAATGTCATAAAACCTATCCTATACCTGCTCCTCAGCAATTATGCTTTTCTGTTCTTTCCAGTCCACTGGATTCCAAAACAAGTATCTAGCAGCTTATTTATAATACTTAAGAACCAATCAGAAGACATTTGGAAGGATTTGACCTGTCTCCTTTTTTAAATACGGGAACAATAATAAAGTTATTGTATCTGGTGGGATTTTTCAGTGTGAAAGTTATGACCATGAACAAAACCACCAAAATGGTTGTCAACTAATGAAGATTTGAGTTTCACAACTAGATGGGATGCTGCTACTTCCTGAGGTTTTCTTTTTTTTCAGTTGTGATATTAGCTTAGTAGCTTCAGCTGAGATAACTGATGGTCAATCTGGCAAATCCATCTGTGCCTCTTTAGATTACAATTTCCCATGTGGAGGCAGAGATGGGAGCTGTGATTTTGACCCAACACCTTTCATATCCTTTTTTAGCAAAGCTTTATATTCTTTTCTCTTCTTTTGCTCGTGAGTAATGGGCAGTCATTATTCTAATATTAATTGCAAATTTTCAATTAAAAAGTTATTTCCTTTTGCACAATCCTCATCAAACCATAGTTGGATAATCTTTTGCTAGAGCTCATTTAATTTTGCAAATCAGTAAATGTAATAATAGTACAAACTGTGTTAAGAATCCTTTCGGGGGACTTTAATTAAAGAATTGTGCAAACTGTCTCCCTTGCCAGATTTATATATAGATTTCCATGTTCTTTCCACCTTCTCAGTCCATTTTCCACAAATGAATTTCAGGACTTGAGGACTATTCAACGCAATAAGATTTTTAAGTACCGTATATACTCGAGTATAAGCCGAGTTTTTCAGCCCTCAAAAAGGGCTGAAAAATCCACCCTC
>JANHJO010009969.1:29033-41077 GCA_032468235.1 Pseudoxyrhopus heterurus
AGGACAACCATGACCTAGATGACTGAGAATCTCCATAGACAATAAGATGGAAGAGTAATGGGAAAACTGTAATATTTTATACTGACAATTTTTTTCTAAAAAGATATCCAGTGCCAAGGCTGGAACAAATCATTTGCTAATAAGAATTTTCAAGAGTCATTTTAGCATCTTACCATTGCTGGATTTAGCGTCCTTTAGACAATCAGGTGTTGACAGTCTGCAAATTGGAAATGGGCAAAAGACCACAGCAATCTTTTGTTCTAATGTGGAACTCTGTTGATTGTAGTCTTTAAAAAATAAACTGTGGATAATGAAAAAAAACACCAAAGGAATTCTTTATCACTATAGGAAGCAGCCATACAATCTATCAAATCAATATTACCATTTTTCAACACTTGTATTATTTGTTTACATAGTAATGCTGTGTATAATGACTTCAGGGTGCAGGATTGCCTGTATCAGCAAACTCAAGTTTTAGGTTCTGTCTGAAATGGAATCAAAATAAAGCCACCGAGAAATAAAAAGGAGATATTAATAAAGCATTCTTGAAGTTTACAGAATTAAACAAAATTTAGGAGGAACACTCTCAGCTTCCTTTCCTAAGCTTCAATAGTCCAAAGAGGACAAAATACTGTATGGCTATTAGGAGCAAAACTGTTCAGGTGTGAACTATTTGCAGCATTTCTCAAAATAAAGCAACCATATTTCAAGAGATTCCATCGAATGGAACAAATATGCTGTCTGTTTTAAGTATTTTGCTTTGAATGTTAAGTACCCTCTAGAAGGCTTCCAGAATTCATCACTGTTTCAAAAGCAAAATATAAACACACATGCAAACATCCAACTGCTACTGGTTTTAGCTAAGGCCCAAAAGAATGGCTTGAGCAATGTTTTTGATTTTATTCCAAAAAAGATGGTCTAGAATGCTCAGAGGGACAACAAATGTAGCATCTGCTTGACACTTTTTAAGACAAGGATATACTTTCCCTGGAACATGCGGCAGCTGCAAAGTGACAACCATACGTTTCCAGGAAAAGACATGACTCTTTATGACTTGGGAAAGAGAAGTGATAATGTTTTAATGGCAGATTGCCATACATTATCTCAAAACCTGTCTAACCAAACAATGCTGCTGAGGTTCTGTCTCCCTGTCTGAAGACTGTGAGGGTCTAGATTGGGAAGAAGAGGTTCAGATCCTAGCAAGATCCAGTTGCTTTGGATTTTGTAGCCACTGGGTCCATCATCGATTCTGGAAGGTATTGCTCCACCCCCAAAAGTATCAGTGCACAACACTAGGATCTTCCTAGATGTAAGGCTCCTGCACGAAGAGCAGATGACAGCTATGGCTTGAAGGGTTTTTTGCACAAATAGATCTTGTACACCAGTGTGTGCATTCCTGGATTGGGATGCCCTGCATACCGTCATTCATACCTTGGTCACCTCTGTCTGGATAACTGCAGCTGGTTGTTTACAAGAGACAGAAAATTGCAGACACACATACTAAAAACATGAGGAGAATAAGAGGTAATTGTAGTGATTAGGATATCTGTTGCTCTTCCCTCTTCCCCCTGCCTTGCCATCCATTCAAAGGGCTGCAGTTGGGGCAACCGATTGCAAAGGTTACTCTGATTTGTGGATGGATCTGCCGATTGTTGAATCCAGTATTGTCCCTTTCATTCCCACCATTACATTACAAGCCTGTGGGATTTATTTGTTTGGCAAGTGCTAGCAGCTTTAACTTTCCCCCCTTTTTGGTACACAGTGCAGCTGAGCTACTGAGATCCTAAATTACATATTGGAGGCCGAGCTCAATGGAGAATTTTAAATTAGACAGTGGACAAATTATACATTCTGTTCATTGTCAAGTGAGATTAAGAAACAGCTTGTATTATCTCATTCTACACTGGATTTGTGCTTTGCATTGAATTAGAGCCCAGAACTATTTTCTGCCCCAGGCTGGTACCTATGTATGGCCTCCCAGGGGTTTTAACATGGTTTTAAAATTTTATATTAATATTTTATTCCGCTTCTCTGTTATAGCAGTTAGGATGTCTTTAGCCTTTAAGAGGTTATGTTATAGCTCATGATGTGATCAGCTTATAACATCCTTTCCCAGCCTATTGCCTTCTGGCTCCAGAATCATTGGATTTCATCTCTCATAATCCTCAATCTCATTTGGTTCTTCAGGTTTTTAGACTTGTGTCACACTGAATTCTGTGATACAGATATAGGTTTTGCTTGTCTTCAATTGATTATGTTTGTTACCCAAAGAACAGGTTACAGGGTAGCTACAATCATTCAGTAAAAAACACGATGCTAGGTGGATCTCACAGCCAAACTCAGTGATAAAATATGTCTTCTGCTGCAGCACATAATCTGCAGCGCACAATCTCATAACTCCTGCTCAATGAGCAGGTGGCAGTTGTGGCTAGGAGACCCTTTGCACAACTTCATGTTGCATGCCAGTTGTATCCTTTCCTGGATTGGGAGTCCCTGTGTCACTCAAACCCTGGTCATCTTACACTTGGACTATGCAATGTGCTCTAAATGGGGCTACCCTTGAAGAGTATCTAGAAGTTTTAGCTGGCGCAGAGTGCAGTTGAATGGGCAGTTCTTGGGGCCCTTAGGATGGCCCATTTATATCACTGTTCCATGAGCTGCACTGGCTGACACTTCGCTCCCGGGTCCAATTAAAGGTGTTGGTTATCATCTTTAAAGTCATTCATGGCGTGGGTCCAGACTATCTGAAAAACTGGCTTGCCCCAATGGTATTAGCCCACTCCATTCATGCTGGCAGAAGAGGCATGTGTGGACCCCGTCAGCCAAGGAATTTCAGTCGGCAGACTCCAGAAGAGCCTTTTGTGCAATGGCTCCAACTCTCTTGGCCCCAAGGTCTGATCTGGTCCCACCCTTTTGGCCTTCTGAAAGGCCTTGAAGACATGGCTACACCAAT
Source organism: Pseudoxyrhopus heterurus (assembly GCA_032468235.1). Classification (NCBI taxonomy): domain Eukaryota; kingdom Metazoa; phylum Chordata; class Lepidosauria; order Squamata; genus Pseudoxyrhopus; species Pseudoxyrhopus heterurus. Next base: position 31,987 of record JANHJO010009969.1, read on the forward strand.
TAGCCTGGGGCCCTAATGTGGGTATGGCACATTGGAGGTAGCTAATGGAGTAAAGAACATTGCATCTGCTTCCTGGCTGCCCTTTGCTCCCTCCCTTTCCATACTGCTTAGTAAACAAAGTTGCAGAAGTTTATAAACTTTGGATCTGTTTTGCAAGGGGGGTGGAATATAATTGGTGAAATAAATTTATTCATTATTCAACTGGGGGAGACAATGTGCATGTGTTTTTGTGCATTTTTTTTCTTGTCTTGTTTTTCTTTTGGAGTTTGTATTTTAATTTTGGGAATAAAATAAAAAAAAGTTGAGAGAGGGAGGGAGGGAGAGAGAGATGGAGAATTATGTCAAAGGAGATGACGGGATTGATCCTTTTTTCATAGCTGTCTTTGGAAAGCAAACAAAAACAACAATAACAAACAATCACACTGTATAGATTCAGGAAGGATTTTTCCTTGACAAGGAAAATGATAGGGAGAATTAATTTTCCTCCTTCCTTTGCATAATTGTCTTGATCAGGTTGCCATGAAGTAGGAACTAATGCAGTTTGTTATAAATTTTATGCATTATTTATGTTAGCTCATCTAATTCTAATGGCTGTCAGAATATTTAGGATGAAATTGGGTAATATCTGTCCTAGCTTTTATCTCCACCACTTAAAAAAAGTAAAAGCAGAAGAAAAAAATGGAAATAGGGACGTCTTTTATATTTGCAAAATGTATCTATATCTTAATTTGGTTATGACTCTAAAGCCCTACATGGCATGGGACCAGTTACCTGAGGAACTACCTCATCCACATCACACTGTCCCATTCCACCTGGACAGGCAGAGAAGATATTTTATGGACTCTGTCAGTTAAAGAATTTTAACTGGCAAAATCCAGGAAGAGAATTTTCTTTGCCATTGGCCTTGTAAGAATCTCATGAAGAACTGCACATTTTTTAGTTGAAGCATCAGACTGATATACAGTCACTCATTGCCAAGCAGTTTTAACATCCTGATGCAAGGAGGTGAAAATGAAGACTGACTGACATCTGGCAAAACCTATCGGATAAGAGCCAATTAAAGGGGCAGGCAACTACAAGCCAATTACCTGCTTACCAACAAACTTTCAAATTGCAACTTTCAAAGAGGAACAAAGCACTAGCTCCTGATTCACTAGAGGATTTTTGGACAACAGTAAGAGAGGGAAAACCAACCTGAATGCAGCTTGGATTGATTAAAAGAAAGCATTCAATTCCCTGCCACATGATTGGTTAATTAAGTGCCTAGAAATAGCAGGCCTTAATATAGATAGTCCTCAACTTATGTCCCTAAAGAAACTTGCCCATTACAGTCATAAGCTATGACAGCTGTACAATGGCTGATGTGACCGACCCAATTTTATGATCTTTTATGCAACTGTAGTTAAGCTAACACTGAGGTTGTAAAGTGACTGCCATGATTGTTAAGAGAACACCATAGTTATTAAGCAAACAAATTGTTCACTATGGGCTAATTTTGCCACAAATTCCAGCATCATAAAATGCGGTCATAAAATCTGTGGACGCTGCAAATGACCGTAAATGTGGGCTGGTTGCTGAGTACCCCACATGCAGTCATGTGACCACAGGGAGGGATGCCCAGCTGTCAGAACTTCAGAATCCAGTAATAAGTACCCCCGGAGAGATCCATCATAACCTCAAACAATTGCTAAGAGAGAAAGAGAGAAAGAAACACAAAACACTGAATTTTGAACGTATCTGGCACAATGATGTTTCTGATGATGTTTTCTGATTTCATCAGTTTCTCGCCTTTTGCAATCACTTCAGAAGTAACAAACTCATTCCATTCTGCCTCTTGGAATTTAAGTGTGTGCACTACTGGAAGGCAGATATTACTAGTTCAAATTGTGTGTTCTTTGAATTTGAAATGCATGAATTAATTTCGGCAATGGAATTGGGAATCTGATTGAAAAAAGGCAGTCATGGAATTTGAAATCCTGCAGAGGATTTACCTCTAGAGTAATTCTTACATGTTCTGGAACAACTGTTCCATAGCTGTGATTATCAAAGTCTCTGCTACCTAGCTGTTAATCTTGAATAAATCTTCTTAATGACCACCTTCTTGTTTAACATTAAAATATCTATGTAATGAAACTGCAGTTACATTGGATGAGTCATTTGTGGTTACTGCTGAAGCATACGTTTGTGGCAATAATACCTTTGGCACCGTGTTTGAAATAAAATATATCCTTCCTCACATATCAGGAAAGGATTGATAAATCACACTTCTATAGTACTGCAATGTTTTAGTTAACCCAAATGGCTTAATTCTGGGTGCTACTGCTCACTAGGAACTGTAGCAGAATGTATTGATCACAATTTAGTAGTAGAAAACACTACACTTATTTCTTTACTGTGATGTGTGAACCCTGCCATCATGGTTTTTTTATATTTGGCTCTTCCAAATATATAAACTAGTATAATATTTAGAGAATAAAAATGTTTCACTGAATCAAAGAGGTAAAGGGGGACGGGGCAAAAACAACAGTAAGAAGATAAGCTTAGATGAGGCAAACAAATGATTTATATTCCTAGAAGATGCAAATACGCAAACTTGCAATCAGATCCAAATTATGAAATTTCTCAGTCTATACTATATTAATAAGATGCTAAGATATATAAACAGTAGTTATCCATAATTTCTTTCCATCATGCAATCTGAATTAAAAAGCCTTCAGATATGTAAAACAGTTTTTCCAATCTATGCTTAATTTATGTTCCAGATGAAAAATATAATGTTGCTGTTTTGATATATCCCAGTATAAACCTAGAGGGATTTCTCATATAAAAGATTTGAACGGAACCCAAAGAAATGTGAATAAGTTGAGATAAACCTTTCAATTCAGGGTTGCAGCCAATTTTAAGTAAATGATTCCAGGACAGAAATCATGTTCAGATGAGATTTTTGCAAAGACATCCATTCAGCTAATTTAGAATTGGTCAACTAGATATACAGAGTGTTAAGCAAAATTAAAATCCAGGGAATCTTCTTGACATAAGGATAGGTAGGATATATATGTTAGGCATATTAAAAGCAAAGGAGTGCCAGGGAGGGAGGGAAAGAAGGAGAAGGAAGCTTTCTTTACATGGTGCCTGTTGCCTGGCAACCCAGAAAAGAGAGAACACTTCCTTCCTCTTTGTTTCCTTTCCTCTCACAGTCAAAAGGACCATTCTCTAATGTGTGGGTAGTAGAAGAAGCCAATGCTGCATCACATAGTTTATTTTTCTGGAGTATACAGACTTGTATACATATCTACAGAAAGGCAGGATGGAGTGTTCATATAAGTATACAGACTTGTATACCTATATGAACACTCCATCCTGTCTTTCTGTAGATATGTATAAACCAGTTATTTATTATGGTTTGGAAAGTCTAATATATCCCATATGTTTTGTTTAGCCTCTTTTCAATACCATGGTTCAAAAATTATTTTGATTATTACATTTGAATAAATTTTATTTCTTGTATTTTTTAAATTTGCCCTCTTTGTAGCACAATTTCTAAGTGTGGTCCATTTGTGTTCATATGCAAATGCACACACAAAAATGTGAATACTGCATTGTGGCAACATCAGTTCAATCTTATTATTTATTTCAAAATAAGCCCAGCACCCTTTGGGATTTACTTTTAGGTAAGCATACACTGGATTTTAAAAGCTTGGGTAAATCTTTGTAGCAACAGAAGATATTAAATGGGGAAGTAATCAAGTTTACCCCTTTTAAGGGGTGAGCAAAGAAATAAAGGTGGAAAAAGGGACTCCTTGCTAAATTCTAAACTTTTATAAATAGGCATCGTAAATAAAAATAAATACTCTTCATCCTGATTTTCTAGTAAAGAAAATATGACTATTTTTGAAAAACAATATTTCTACAAACTTACTAAATATGGCAAAAAGAAAGACAAGGCTATAGAAACAGTGTGCCATTTCACACACTGTTGTAACATGGCAACCAAATCTCCCTCAGCTTTGTTAGCCTTCCTAATCTGTATGCTTTGCTACAGCTTCCAACCACTGGGTTAGTACCATGGCAACCCCATGATCTTTAAACACATGAGTTTCTGCTGTGATCCCCAATTAAGACATCAGCAATGGTGTGTGTGTGTGTGTGTGAGAGAGAGGGGGGATGGAGAGGGAGGGAGGCATTTTGGTCACTTAGAAACATTTTATTAAATTCCATTACTTTATGAATCCCTGAACCTTTTCATTTTTCATTATTGTCTATATTTTAATAGGTCTGTTCCAGTCAATGGAAATTCTACTACTCCATTCTGAATTCACTGTTGATTTGAACTATCATCCTGATCTTGTTTGACTGTTTTTGGAGGAAAAATATGTCATGTAAATCTCAAACCCTAGCTAAATCAATTAATCGGTCGACCTAAAGGTTGAATTCACCTGGATTTATTTAAGTGTAATTCCCTGGATCAATTAAGTTCACTTTGTTTTGTAACTATTTCCTGGAGAGTTAAATATTCTCTTTCCATTCATAAGTGAAATAATGTCTTTGAGAAAACTGCCTCAAACATTCCTCCCCCACAAAAAAAACACCCAAAGCAGAAACAGATCAGAGCCTCTGTGCACATTGGTAGTTTTTTCACAATTCAATATCTTCCCAGGGAATTAATATGGCTATGAATATACATGTATGAAGACATATTGAGGATTAACTTACAAAATCATTGTAAAAGTATGAAAAAAGATGTGTTTGCATTATTAATTCAAAGACAAGTGTTTCATATGAACTCTAGTATGCTGCAAAGCACCACTTAGAAGAATTTTCAGAGCTAAATCATCCATCCCATCCCTTCTCCCCTCCCCTCCCTTTCTCCTCCTCTCCCTCTCCCCTCCCCATCCATCCAACCATCTCACCATTTAACATGTATTCCATTGAACCTATTAGATTATTTCCATATAGTATGTTGTTATATGATGAAGAATACACAATTCTATAAAGCTGTTGCTTCCCTACATAGGAAGTTTTCATTGAATAAACACTGTTTAACTTGGAGCCTTCCAGCTGATCTCCATATTATGCCTTAGGCAAAGGTAGCTACAGAAGAAAGGTCGGTTGTGCTCATAGATCTTTGATAGTGGTTCTGTGGGATGAGAGAAGGCATATTTTAGATGATTTGTATTTTTTTTTAAAGTTCTTATAAAAAAATCTTTAAAATAAAAATTGTTACCTGGAATATATATATATATTTGAGCAACAATTTTTACAGAGCTAAACTGGTCATTTGCAAACCAGTGGCACATACTGAAGTCAGTATAGTTTGGCTTTTGACAATCATACACAGCTGCTTTTCAGTTGTTGATGAGTGCTGGTTTCCAAAGGGTGAAGCGATCATCTGAATTTTCTTGGAACTTCTCCAATTTTATTGGAACCATCCCCTAAGTGAATTTGCTAAAGGGCAAAGCCTTAATGAAGTTGCCATGGCAACTACATATTCTGAGCCAAGTCTCGGCTGCTTCTTTTATGATATTATAATATTGGACACTATATTTAAATGAACCTCTAGCTGTTATGGATGCATTAAAATTAATTTAGAGTCACAATGGTTCTGACAATATTAATTGAAATATGGTCTGGCTGGTATGATTTCATTAATCAATAGACTAAACCAGTGTAACATCTCTGACCCTTCTTTCCCACCTGCATCAATGCTGGTTTTGGTTGAGTTGAAGCTGAAGATGTTAAAAAAGGCACCTTTCTTATAATTATGGACACAAATTGTATTACATGGGAGGAGTGTCTTGGAGCTCTTTAATTGCCCTTCACTTCTCACTCTGACATGCATCACATCAAGAATTTTCTTGTTTGATATATAGATATAATTTTTTATTGAAGATTTGAATGAACATGTTATCTGAAGGACCGTCTCTCCCAAGTTACATCCACCTGACCCATCAGAATGGGAATATTGTGGGTCCCCTCTCTTAAGGAGATACATCTGGTGGGATCCAGGAGGAGGGCATTGTCCATGGTGGCTCCATCCCTTTGGAACATCCTCCCTGAAGAGATTAGACTGCCCCCCGCGTTGACCCACTTTTGCAAAGCCTAAGACCTTGTATTGTCAATGAGCCTGGGGAACCCAGAGTGGGATAAAACCCATCAAGTGGCTTGTTTGACAGATTACTGTCACTGGGGGTAGGGTGTATGTGTGTGAGGAGGTTATTGTTTTTATAATTGTAAATTGGGTTTTTATTTTTTGTAAGTTGCCCAGAGTCACTGAAAGTGAGTTGGTGGTCATATACATTTTCTAAATAAATAAATAAACAAAAGATTTTAATGCAAAATAATACAAAGTAAACTCAAAAATAGAGGGGAAAATAAAGAAAGTGTAAAAAAGTACAAAGTAAAAAGAGTGATATAAAGGAAAGAAATATATAAAGAAGTGACTTCCAATCTTTATCACGACAGGAATAAACAAATTTGGTAGCTCTTCATCCCATAAGGTTACAAACAAATAAGCGTTATTCCCATAACCCATAAGCAAATCCAGCAAAAAGTCTACAAAAGGTTACCAGAATGTCATAAAACCACATTTTATTTTAATGTTGATCAAATAAATCAACTTTATATTCCTTCCTTTTACTTATGAAAATCTTAATCTTTAATTCATTTAAATATTGCCGCAGGAGTTGATCTCTTAACTTCTTCTTTGTCCCATTGCAAAGACTTCTTTGAGGCTTTAATAAGCCTCTTTTCTACTTTCAGTAAAAAAAAAATATTATCCAGATCAGTTCTCTTAATTTAACTTTTGTATTTCCCCTTTAATTTTTAAAACTTTAGTCAGCTTCTTTTGTAAATCCAGTCAGTTAAATGGTTTCTGTTTAGTAATCCACACTATTTTTTAAACCAATACTTCTAATTCTACTACTTTGCATCAAGCAAGATTTGTTTCACATATGTCATTCCTTCATTAACATTCTTTAGATATACTCTATCCATACAATATTTTTGATATTGTAGCTAATAATTTCTGACACCGTTTTTCAAAGATCTACTTTAATATTATAGTGTTCTATATTATATTATAAATCCCAATCCTAATAAAAACCAAAAGCAGTTTTTTTTGTTTCTTTTTGCCTGCATTTTTTAGTTTACTCTAGTGTCCAATTAAAATCATAAAGTCTCTAACTTCCATTATGACTTAGAGTAGACAAAATAATTCTGTTCCCTCAAAAAGCTGTTTATTTTATACAGTCAGTTCTAACATCTTACAATAAAAGTTTCAGTATTCTAAATTTGTCTAGACACTTAGGTCATTTATAACTTCCTTGGTTCTAAATCTTATTTAGCATTTTTTGCCATTTATTTCAAATTCTTTAAGCTTTTAAACTCATAATTAATTTTTTGTTTTCAAAAATGAAGAAAGACTCACCAGATGGCTTTTCAAATTAAAGCATCAGAAGTGAGATTAGTGAATTTACTGTCCCTCAAAAGGCTTTGCTGAAGTTGCCAGCTTTGGCATGGCCTCTGAGCCAGGCTCCAAGACCTAGGTGGATCATGTCCCACTGGGTGCTGTGCCCACTGATTCAGCAGCCGCTGAATCAAACACTGACATCCTTTCAGGTCCCTCCTCAGTCAGTACTGATCCTTTCAGAGTCAACAAGAGTTCCAAGAAGCAGGGAAAACTCCCTTGGCCTGAGAATCCTGCAACCCATCAAAATAAACACCTAATGAACAAGTGGCAAGCAAGCCTGGCATCTCATTACTGACCACAGCTGCACAAGGAAAGCTTCAGTGGTGTAAACTTGGCAGAGGGAGGATTTAAACTGGGCAGGGGCTTCCTTTTGTTGCTAGAAGTATCTGGCTTTGTGCTTTATGCATTCTTGCTCTCGAACCCTATGTTTTCAACCTTGGCACATTCCTGTCTCTTCCCTTGCACTTTTCAAGACATTGTGCTATATAACAATTCTATTAAATTGTTGATTCTAATTTTCAATAATAAAAACTAATGCAAAAATTGAAAAAAAGAAAAAAAAGATGCAGAGAAAAAGGAAAAAGTATAAAGAAGAGTAAGAGAATAATAAAACAAAATAAATAAAGAAGTGACTTCATCCTTCATTACAAGTATAAACAGTTTTAATAACTTATCACCATCTCTTAAAATACAATCAATGATCTTTTCTTTCCCTGTCCTACCTTTTTTATTTATTTAAAAGATTTATATTGATGCACATTGTAAGCAATTCTGGGAGGCTCACAACAACAATAAAACCTATAAATAAAACAATCATAAAATAATAAAAACAGTAAAGCAAGTTTTGTGCCTTAATTGCCCCTATGGGATGTCCCACAGCAGTTGCCCTCTTTCCATGCCATCTACCTATATACAATCCTATCTCAGTGCCTCAGTAAAAAGTAGGTGTTAATGGCCTTCCAAAAGCCTAGAAGGGTGGGTGGGACTTGTTGAATTGCCAGTGGGAAGATGTTCCACAAGGTAGGAACAGCAATGGAAAAGGCACACTTCCAAGATTTGCCACTAGATGGCAAGATTTCAGGGAGGGCCTGGACTATGTCTACTCTATCTGATGGGCAGATATTCTTAGGGCAAGGCAGTTATCTACAATATAAACAAATCCATAAAATCTTGTCATTTCAGTCCTTAGGTCAGCAAAAGACAGTTAAGGGTTACCAGAAATTACATATCTATTTTATCCTTGATCAAATAAACTAACTTTATATGCCTTCCTTTTACTTCTAACAGTTTTGGTTTATAGTGTCTTCAAATATTGTTGTATGTAGAACTTGATTTCTTTCTTTCTTTTCACAATATTCTTCAAAACTTTAACAACTTTGTTTGTAAACCCATCATAGGAAAATTATTTAGATCATTCTCTTGGTTTCTTATTTGTATGTCCCTTTTAATTATTAAGAGACCACCTTGTTTCTTTTGTATATCCAGTGTAATATCTTTTTCCATGTCATTTTTTGGCAGTTCAAATCTCACCAGGTTCAAGGTTGACTCAGCCTTCCAACCTTCCGAGATGGGTAAAATGAGGACCCAGATTGTTGGGGGCAATATGCTGACTCTGTAAAACTG
>JANHJO010009969.1:132257-145128 GCA_032468235.1 Pseudoxyrhopus heterurus
ATTCGATAAATCTTTTTGAACTAATTTCGATGGAATTATATAAAGATAAATGATTTTAAAGGGAATCAAAATGAATTTACTACAAGGGAAATGATATTTTATTAGTATGAATTGTAAAAGATCTTATTGATTTGGGAAAAAGGAATTAATGTAACCTAATGCAATTAATTAATGTGAGTGTTATGATCAAAATATAAAGGATACAGCTGATGTGTACAGTTGGAAGTGTAAGACAAAAAATTTTTAGAAATGGAAGGATTTAAAATATTTATGTATATGAATGAAGGCCAGGGTGGAGTTCATTTAAATTTGAGAATTATGATCCAAAAAGATAAAAAGTGAGAATATCTATTAGAAACTATATTGATATGATTGTATTCTGGAGCAACCCTGTTCACACATGAGATATGTATGTAAAATAAAATAAAAAACTATTTCAAAAAAAAAAGCAATAGAATTAGTTACATTTTGCTCTTTCAGCTGCACAAGATCGCTCAACCAGCAAAAAACATTGCATCCCCCAAATCCTTGAGCACAATTAAATGAAAATAGGCAGCAATCTAGAGAAATCGGAGTCATAATTTTACAGTGGAGCTGAGCAGAGCTGTCTCTCTTGGATGATCTTAACATACAGTACAGATGCTTTCATTTCTTATCAGTATTAAGGCAGGTATTGAGGCAGGTGTTGAAACGCCTTCTGATTAGAGGAGTATTATTAAAATGCCTTTACACAAAAGGAAGGAATTCTCAGTTATTAAACAAAAGACAGGAACAACTTTCCAAATAGCAACAACCATCATCATTTCCCAATAGAATTACTACAACAACATACATATGAAGTTCTCTAGACGAAGAAGGAAATGTGGTATCTACACATTAGACATCTGTGACTGTCTACTTTCTTAGAAAGTTGCTGAAATGCTATCTATTCTGAGAAATTTATTTTGATGCTAAGGGCAACAGGACAGGAAATTGATAGATTTATAAATGACTGTAGCAGCATATGGGAAGGAACTTTTCCTGAAATATTTGTACAAAAAGTGTGTGTGTGTGTGTGTGTGTGTATGCACATGCACATACACACATATTGCCATGTATTTAAATCCATCAGTCTTAATTAATCAAAATGTGAGGGGATGGGGAGAACTAGTAGGTAGGAGAGTCCCTGTTAAAGATGGCCTTACTTTCTAAGACTTGAAATTCATATTGAGATGGGTTGTCCCTGACATAGTCATGTTCCAGGTTATTTTAAGTTTTAAAGATCCAACATGTTAAATTATGCCCAGAAAACCCATTGGCAATAAAGTGTGGCATTAAATCAAGGAAAATACTATCTGATTTACTTTGATATTTTGCTTAATCCGGCTTTTCCAAGCTGGCACCTTCAAATGTGTTACCTGAGTATCCTGAGAATTAAGCAACACAGCTGGAAGATTAAAGGTTGGGAAAGATTGATTTAATCTTTTGAATTGAAATATATTTTCAATGTTTCCAATGGAAGTTTTTCCATAGCTGAGCTGAGAATTAACATAACATTTCCCTTAAGCATTTACATTGTTCCATATAAATTATATAAATAACCCTTAGGGCAGTATTACTATTCATATGTCACATTTTGGGACTAGGGGTAGGAGACAGCGGCTCATTTTAGGCCACCCAATGAGTTCATAGTAGATATTTAAACTAGGGATTTTAGGTCATAATTGCCTTCAACTGCATTTAAACTAACCCACAATTGTTCTTAATGGCTCCACTGTGGCAACATATCTAATAATCAGACATTAAACATAATGTATAATAAAAAAGATATCAACTTTGTTGCATAAAATCCAGCTTTCCATACACAAGATAATGGATATTTCCAATTTATTGTTTTTTATGGATTGCTTTGTTCTTACAATTTCTTGTTCTTTCAGGTCTATACTAATATAGGTCCAAGAGGGGGGGTTGTGGGAGCATATAGTCCTGACCCTAATCCTGATTAAACTCAGAATTCAGCAGAGAGAATTATGGGATCCAATATCATATAGTGAGCACATGAAAAACATTAAATGGGATCAATCTTTATTTTAAATATATATTACAAGAAGACATTTTCAAAAGTTGAACTTTTAATGAAACATTTTAGTTCAAATAATTTAGTTGTTTGTTTGTTTATTTATTTGCCTTCACAACACAAAGTTCTATTAATGCATGATTATTTTTTCAGGCTTCTACACTATCAATTTATAAAATAAAGTTTCTATAGTGCCATACAAAACATTTTGAGATCAAATCCTAAATAGGATATTGGATAACTTCTTCCTGTCAATTATTATATTTTCATTTCTCAGATTCTTTTAGTGAAAAGAGACAGAAACCCTTCCACGGTTCGAACTATTCAACAATGTAACTGAAAATTGTCACATTTCTCTAAGTTGTTCCAGGCCTGATTTCACAAAAATTTTCTTGGTATAATGAATATTACAATTATATTTTAACAGAAGAATAATCTGAAAAATATGATACTTATTACTGCAAATGGAAAACCTCATTTTAGAAGAGCTATTTCCTAAAATGATATCAGAACTATAAAATTATGTATTATAGAAAACCTACTCTGTGTATATAACTTTTGTTCTGGAACAATTACTTTTATTTTTTGTATCTGCAATGAATGAACTCAAATCATGTAATTTTTCCACTAAGAAATTAACACTATGCATCTTTATTTAGAAATAATTCCTACTATATCTAAGCATAGTCCACAAAATTATCTCTTTACATCGTCCTACCTGTCAATGACTTCTTCAGCTTCAACCAAAATAATACACAGGCAAACAATCGATATAAACTCAAGGTAAACTGCTCCAAACTCGATTGCAAAAAATACGACTTCAGCAACAGAATAGTTAATGTCTGGAATACTCTACCTGATTCCATTGTTACAGCCTCAAACCCTCACAGCTTCAACCTCAAACTGTCCACTGTGGACCTCACCCCTTTCCTACAAGGTCTGTAAAGGGGGCATGCATAAGCGCACCAGAGTGCCTACCATCCCTGTCCTACTGGTTCTTTTGTTTACTTATATATATTCTTTATGTTTTCATTCTATATATCTATATATGTTTGACAAAATAAATAAATAAATAAATAGATAAATAAATAAATAAATAGATAGATAGATAGATCCTTCTGTCCATTAGCTAAATAGAATATATCAACAGACACATTTATCAGAGGAAGAACATCTCAAAACTGAAATCATCCTATGTAGCAGGGAGTAGAGCTGAGTCAGGGATCCTGATGCCAAGGTTTTATAGATTCTGCTTGAGCGGGGTTTAGAATGTGTCCATATGTCATAACTGGCTCCTTTTAATTAGAAAAATATCTGAAGGTCATACCAATATATTAATGGCTATAAGTGGTAATTATGCTAATATTTGAAGCCACTTCATTAAAACAACAACAACAACAATATTAGTAAAATATTGACATTGGTGCAAGTATAGAAGTTTGGATTTTTCAACAGTAGCACAAGCATTCAGGAAAAATGGAATTCATTTCACTGAAGAAAGTACATCTTTGAAGGAGTGTCTAACATAGCTAGGAGAACTTTAAACTAGGACATAGATATAACAGTTGTAGGAACATTGGTGGGTAATGAATTGGCAAGTAATTGAATGAATGAAATCAAATATTTTGGAAATTTCTAGTAACAAAGAAGCAAAGGAAATACTAATATAAAGGAGAGGGAAGAGTAACACAGGAAGTCTAACCCTTATTTTAAATGTCTCTAAATGAATAAACAAAGTACTGATAATAAGTAAGAGGATTTGAACGTTGCGAGGCATAAAGACAAATATGATATAATAGAATTATGGAAATGTGATGGGATGAATCCTGTCCACTGGGACATCGGACTGGATGGATTCACCTTTTTCAGTAGAACAGTCAATAGAAGAGAAATGAGGGTGCTGTGCTATAATATCAGGAATTAAATTTTGTGCATAGAGGTCACTACACTGATAACCACTGTTAAAGAATCTAGGTTAAGATAAAAAGGATAAGCCAACAGAAGGAAAGTAATAATAAGACCAAATGATAAATGCCTAGAAATAACAGAAGTCAGTAGAAACATCAGAAGCCTTGTGCAAATATCAATGGCACAATGGAAGACACAGTTGCTAGTCAATTTGATAATTGGGAAAGATTAATATAAGAGAGGATTTTTTTTCAAGAAAATTCACTATCACACTACTGCATTGCATTGCTTTCTCTATCAACAGTACTGAACAAGTCAGGACATGGCTATCAAACTTCAATAATATTTGCCACACTACCCCACCTTTTTTACGTGGATGATCTGAAGCTATATAGAAAAATGCCATCTGAAATAGGATTGCTGTTCAACATGGTCCATATACAGTATATAGCCCAAGTTATTGCAATGGAATTTGGACTGCACAAATGTGCTACCCTTACCAAGGACAGGAGAAAAATAGTGAAAACTGGAGAAATTAAGATATCCTATGAAAATAACTCCAAGAGTCTGGATGAGGAAGATCACTGCAAATATCATAGCTTCCTTCAAGCTGGCAACATCAAGCACATTCAAGTCAAGAAGAAAGTTAGTAGTGAACACATCATGAGAATGAAAAAGAGCTTAAAGTCCAAACTCAATGGAGAAAATACCATCAAGTCATTCGATACGCAGTTGGAATAGTGAAATGGACTCAAGCAGAACTAGAAGACCTGGAATAGGAAAGCCATAAAAGTAATCACAATGAATCATGCCCTTCATCCACAGACTCTACTTACCAGGGAGCATAGGTGGGTGTGAAATGTTGCAAGAACACCAGACAGTTGAAGAAGAAAAAAGGGCATTGGAAGAATATTTGAAGGACAGAGAAGAAGATGCACTGAAACTATTATGATACAAAAATGTACTGAATACCAATAAGAGAGATAAAATTGGCCTACAAAAAAGACCAAATGAAGATTAGAAAAGAGACATGGCAAGGCAAAGTCCTCACATAAGGCAAAGGCCAGTACATAAAAATACTAGCAGGCAGACTAGGAACTAACAAGAACTCCTGCCAATGGTGAAGAGCAAGAAAGATGAAGAGATAGAGAGGCTAATTCTGGCTGCATATGACCAAGCTTCCAAACAAATGCATACAAAATGAGAATTGAGAAGACAGCACCAGAGAGCAAATGCTGCCTTTGCAAAGAAACTAAAGAAACAATGCCCCACCTAGTTAGCTGCTGAAAGAAGATTGCATAGATTTACTACAAACAATGGCATGGCAAGTTGGCAACAATGGTGCATTGGAATATCTGAAAAAAAAAACCCATTTTCCTGTAAACAAGAACTAGTGGGACCACAAAATAGATAAAATAGTAAAAAATGAAATTAAAATGGTCTGAGATTCAAGCAAACAAGCACCTGCCACAAAACATTCCAGATTTAACAACTGTTGATAAGAAAGACAAAAAAACCCCTGCATAATAGAGAAAGAAATACTTAGAAACAGCAGAAGATGAGAAAGAACACCATCAGCATTGACAGGATTACCATCTGTCAATTGCAAAAGGCAGTTTTACTTGGAACAACTTAGGTCAATGATATTTTTAATACTATCAAATATCTGCCTATGCTAGGTCCTTAGGTAGGATTTGATAAATGGATAAAAATGCCAAATCAACCTGAACATCTGTCTGACTGTGTGATCAACCATAATAATAATAATAATAATAATAATAATAATAATAATAATAATAATAATAATATAATCCATCTCTAAGGCCAACTAATTGAAAATTACTCTGGGCAGCATTCAATGGGTTTAAAACAAAGCAATAAATAAAGCAATACAAAACAAAGCAGCACAAAAACTAATAACAGCATATTGGAGTATACATAAAATTCAAATAACAATTTGTCAATAATTTTTGAGGACTCCTGGAGATGCCAGAGGATAGGAAAGAGCAAATGTGATTCCTATTTCAAAATAGGAAAAAATAAATTAAAGAGGTTCCTAGCAACTATTGACCAGTGAGCCTAGCATCAATACTTTAAATGATGATGAAGCAGATAATAAAGAGGGCCACTTGGAAGGATCTTGAAGACAACACAATGATTGCTAAGAGTCATCAGGTTTTGTCAAAAATAGGTCATATGAGACAAATCCTGTCTCCTTTTTTGACAGGATAACTATTCTAGTGAACAAAGGTGAATATGTGGATATACCATAATTTACACTGATTTCACAGCAAAGTTTTTGACAGGACTTTACATGACATTCTCACTGACAAGCAGTTAAAGTGTAGTTTGAATAGTACTACTCTACAGTAAGATAGGTCCATATAGGCTAAACATATTCAGGCCCAGCTCTAATAGATCTAACATCAAGCTGTAGAGTAGAAACCAGTGGGGTCCAACAGAGATCTGTCTTGGGGTAAATATTATTCAACAGTTTTATTTATGACTTGGATAGCAGGACTGTTAACCTTCTAATCAAATCTACAAATACATAACATTGGGAGAATTCATAAATAGCTGTTCAGAGTCACTTTATCAGTGAGATGGGCAACATATAAATTTAATAAATGAACAAATAAGCAAACAAACAAATATCCAGAATGACAGAACAAGATTGTAATCTAACTGGACAGGTTAGAAGACTAGTCTGAAAGGAACAAGGTTCTTTCAGTAGGGACAAATATAAGGTATTACATATATATAATAAGGAATGATATAATGCACACATACAAGATAATGGATTCATGGCTTGGAAGCACTACATCAGAGATAGACTTCAAGTGATCATTGAAAACAGACAGAATATGAGAGACAGCAGCGTGAGACAGCTGCTAGAAAGATTAATGTAGTTTTGAATTTTATTGTACCAAAAATGTATGAAATCCTATTCCCCTCTACTGTACACTGATGAGACTGTACCTGGAGTACTGTGTACAGTTTTGGGTACCACATTTCCAGAAGAATATGGACAAGTTGGAACAGGTTCAAAAGAAGGTGACCAAGATGACACAGGGATTTGATGTACCATTTGAAAATAGGCTGAAGGAATTTGAAACTTTCTGGAGTAGACTGAGAAGAGATATGGCATTCAAGTACATAAAAGGGTGTCATAGAGGAAATGGTCAGAAGGGTATAATAGGAAAGACTGCTTCAAAAATTAGAACCAGAAATAGTGAATTTAAATTGCAGTCACCTAGAATTTGTTTAAGTCTAGGGAAAAACTTTCTAACAGCAAGAACTATATAACAGTGGAATAGCTCTACCTATGAAGGCAGTGGGTTCAACTTCGAAAGTTTTAAGAAGAGAATGGACAGCCACTGTTCAAGGATAGTTTAAGTCAGGGGTGTCAAACTCACATAGTCACATGACATAACGGGAGTTTTTTCCCCTTTGCTAAACCGGGCGTGGGCGTGGCCGGCACATGACGCATCTGGCCCACGGGCTGGGAGTTTGATAGCCCTGCTTTCAGTGGTCCTCTTGCATTGCACTATAATGTTATTTGTGATACTTTCCAATTCCATAATTTTATGATAAGTTGATTTTGTTAAGCACATATTATTTTGGTACTGATCAGATAAAATTGTGATTTTACCTGCAGCATTGTTGCAGTTTGTTTTGATTTATGTAATGCTGCTGAGTTTGGTTGTTCCGTAAGTTTTTTTTACGGTACATTTTAATAGGTTTGCATGCTGGTCAGAGAAATGGGGTTAACTGGTGGTTCAGAAATGTAACAAAATAAACAAGGAAATATAGAAATGTAAAAGAAAATAAACAAGGAAATATAGATCCCTGCCATCAATCCCAAATCAATATATCTGAAATTACTGGCAAATTAATTCAAGTCAGTTTCATCATATGAAATATGACTGGATAAATTAATCCTCAGAAACAGTGCTTGAAGTAAACATTAGTAAAATAAGCATTTTATAAAAAAAAACCTTCTTTGATGGAAATTCTGCTATTTCTACCCCCATATCACACTGCCAGTGGATCAATTGTTTACATAGTTACATTTTAAATCTTCACTGCTTTTATTCCTATGCAAGACCCAGTTATTTGTTTGTGTGCAACTAACTGTGTTGAATTTACAATCAATCATTGCTACATGAATATTTAGTCATTATGTTTTGTTTTACAATGCAATGCATGATTAAGATTGAATTAGCATTATGGTACCATCTGGACATTGTAATGCATTTGGGGATATATGTCTATAGTTTTAAACAGGTCTTAAAACTAAAGATATATATCCCTATATGGATTGTCATGAGACAGAGTGGTAACATGTAGGTATTAATATTGTAAGAATAAATATATCAAAGTAAGTTGGAATATTTGTTGCCATGGTGCTAGGAAAAATATATTAGCAAATTCACTAGATAAATGCGCAGCACATTCCAATACAGTGATGTGAATTCTGACAAGTCTCTATATTTTCAGAATTTTCTTTCACTTTGGAGGAGATGAAAAATTTGTACCTAATTTTACTTCTGGTGGATTTATCAGTAACTCTTGCAACAACAGCTTCAGTTTTTCACATTTTGCTCCAAGTTGTGCTATCAGCACTTACGTATGTTCCTGATAAATGTTTTATTACCTTTTTTTTAATTTGGCCTCATGCTTGCCTACGGTTATCCTCATACCTATGCTCTTTTTGTCTCTCTATTCTCTCTTATACATTGTATTCTTCAGTTGGATGCTTGTTTTCTATGATTCGAGCTGATTTTGTGATACAGAGCTTCTGCTTTCCTTTCTGTTGCTCATAACTGAATTGCTTCATGCCTTGGACTCTTTTCAGGCCAGGATCAAATGTGCTGATAAGTTGCTCATCATACCGAAGCAAGCAAGTACTGCAATTCTGTCCTGCTCAACAGTTGTCCAACTTGCTGATGTTAGACCAGTTGCAAAGTCTTGGGCAGCTGCCTCATTATTCACATCTAGTACTACTTCTCAGTTTTTCCCCCCAACAAAGCAAAGAGGGATGTAACTCAAACTGTACATGGAAAGAACATAGGGTGTGGGTATAAGATGATTGATCGTGATATTAAGTGTTCATGCAGGAGGGGAAATATATTTTGTTGTTAGATAGGGAGGCCTACTTCTTTCTTAACAAAACACTTTCTAAGAGAAGTTGAAGGCTCATATTGGGCATTGTGCTGCAGACTGCCTCATATAAAGTGACTGTTGCAGATGCTTAAAAGAAAACCATATGCTGCAAAATATGGATTGCTATTCTTCAGTCTTTTGAAGTGGTCACTTGAAATCAGCAAACACTTTTGTCCTTGCTTGATCACTCCCTCTTTCAAACAAGGCCAATAAAAAATGTCCTTTTTTGTGGGAGGTCTGTTTTGCAACTCCTCTGCCCCACATTTTAACTGAAATCCCAATTGCATTTTTTAAAAATCTGCCCAAGAGATATCATAGCACAGTCACCTCTGCAGATTGATTGATGCCTTCTCTAAAATCAGCTTCTATTGAATTTATTTAGGGCAGAAGGTTATCTTCACCTTGTGGTTATGCTGAATTGTAGTAGATTGTGGCCATTCACTTCATACTGCCCTAAGCATCAAAAACAGCTTGGCTGCTTGCTGGGTTTCAGGTGACAGACTATTTTAAGCACAGCAAGTTTGGTCATTTTTCAAGCACCCAAAGAAATGGAAGAATAAATAGGGGCACTGCCAGGAAACACATCAAGAGTTCTCTGGACTGTAGATCTAATTATTTTAGAAGTTCAAGCCATAATGTTTTTTAGCTATTATAAGTCAATTATCAGGCAATTATGGGTTGATTTAAAATAAGGATTTTTTAAAAAAAAGTATTTCCAATTATTATTTATCAGGAAATCTTCCAACCTTTTCTCCAAAGATTAGAAGAAAGAATCCATACGTGTACACTAGAGTTTCTTAGTATTCAGCATCACAACATGTAGTAACTGAATAAGAACAAATGAGTGCCCATCCTTTTAAAGACTTGGATGTATGCATATATAAAGCTATATATAGCCATAGAATTAGGGTAGTTGTAGGAGATCATACTAAGAGAAAGGAAGGAACAGTGTGAGAACAGCTGGTGGGTGTGGCAGGAGAGGGATAAAAAGTAATAAGAAAGAAAAACAGTATCAAGGAAAAGCCTGAGTACAGGTAATCCTCAACTTGTAGCAGTATGATCACATGATCAAAATTCACACACTTGGCAATTGGCTCATATTTATGACTGTTGCAGTGTCCCAGGGTCATGTGATCCCCTTTTGCAACCTTCTGACAAGCAAAGTCCTGATGCCGCTGTGATGACATGAGTTTGACATCCCTGGTCTAGTGGATAAGGCACAAAGTTAGAAATCAGGAGACAGAAAGTTCTAGTCCCACCTTAAGCTGAAAGCCAGCTGGGTGACCTTGGGCCAATCACTTTTTCCTCACCTAACTCACCTCTTAGATTGCTGTTGTGGAAGAAAATAGGAGGAAGGAGTATTAGGTATGTTCACCAACTTGAATTACTTATTAAAAATAATAAATACAGGAAATAACACAATAAATAAATAATCTGTGCAATCAGTTGATTTCTACTTTTCCTCAAGTCAATAAATTCAACATTTAACGTGTTAGAGTTATCAGCACCCCTATATAGTTAATATATATATGTGTGTGTGTGTGTATGTGCATGTGTTTGTCTCTATGTACAGTTCCTTTGTGTCATCTATTGCCATGTACTTATTTGGAGATATGAATGGACATGTATGAAAAATGAAGTACACAAGATTCACTCAAAACAGGTCATTTAGGCCAAAGTTTGTTCTGATAGATGTCATCTTCTGCAGCATATGAAAAAAAATCCAGAATAAAGACTTCTAAGACATAGCAGCTCCCATGTGAATTAGATGATGTGATATCACTCAGGTGGAAAAATACCAAAAAGCATGAGAAAGGTATCAAGTGGAAAAGGCGAAACTGTATAAACATAAAAGTCCATGAGAACTATAGAACATCAGAGCCACCACAAAGAATTAGGTACTGTACATCATGATTTTTCTGAAACTCAAACCTAGATTGGCCAGCTAGATTTTGATATTTGTGTGGCAGATTCTTCCCTTTTCTAATAATTGCTTCTCCAAATAATAAAAATGGTTGAATGTGTTTATTCTGCAAACTTTATAAAATGTATGAATTTATAAAATGCAATACAGTAGAACCTCAGGTTGCGACCGCAATCCGTTCCCGGACTTCCGTTACGAACCGATTTGGTTGCGTCTGAAGTGACACTGCTGTGCATGCACGCACACCGTGATGCTGTCTTCACATGAGCAGAAGGGGAAAATCGGCACGGAAAGGAATCTTTCCGCGCTGTTTTTGTTCGCCAACCAAGTTTTGAATCGTGAACCGATTCAAAACTCGACTGGCTTTTTTGGTCAGGAACTGATTTGGTTGCGAATGGAAGCATTCATGAACCAAGGTTCCACTGTACCAGAATCTCTGGGGCACTAAATATACTACAATGCATTCAAAAATTTAAAAAAGCTGTCAGGACATGATCAGAATCAGAATCAGAATTTATTTATTGGCCAAGTGTGATTGGACACACAAGGAATTTGTCTTTGGTGCATATGCTCAATTCGAAAGCATCAATGCTTTGGTGCTCAGTCTTCCTTACTTCCATCACTCCTGGGAAGATCATAAGTTTTGACTATATTCTTCTTTGTTAGGAGCGTGGAAATAAATAAATAAATGGGTCCACCTTCCCCACCTCCTCACCTCCAACCAAAATAACATCAGGGTCTTTTCCAAGGAGGTCCTCTCTTCTCATTTGGTGGCCAAAGTTAGCTGAGCTTCAGTCATAAGGGCATAATAACAGAAAATTGGAAGCTTGAGAAGATTTCTCCTTCTCTCTCTCCCTCTTATACCAAAGGAAGTTGAGGCAGAATCGTCTTGAGTTTCTTTCTCACTCTTTCCGGGCTGAATTCCTGTTTTCTCAATGGTCACTTCTATTTTCTTCCTTTTTTTTTTTTGGTCATCTTTGTCATCCCACACAACTGCACCCATGGGCTTTTCCCTCACACAGCACACTCCGTAAGTAAGATCCTTATTACCGTAAAACCCTTTTGCGCCCAAGCAACGGCGCGATATACTGTAAGCAATGATTGAAAACATAGCTACTCCGATAAGTAGTGGGCACGGAATACATGATTAATGACCTTGCGTTTCACAAGATGCCAGCGGCTGCTTGATTTAGGCACTGTCAATTATAAAGATTCATAACAGGGAATGACCTAGTTGTAAACCATGATTTAAATTCAGCCAATATTCACGCTCAGGCAATATTTAACAAGAGGACATAAACTACCTTCAGATCTAATGTTTTCGTTCGTTTCCTGAGCTAGAAAGCAACTGAAAGAAAAGAAAGGGAGGGTTTTTTACAGATATTTTGATCCCACCTTTGTTATTTTTATAAAGAACCCAAGGCAGTGAATATACCTAATACTGCTTCCTTCTCCTATTTTCTCTGCAACCTTATGAAGTGAGTTGTGCTGAGAGAGAGGGACTGGCCCAAAGTTACCCAACTCTTTCTTTCTTTCCTTTCTTCCTCCCTCCCTCTCTCTCTTCCTTCCTATTTTCTTCTTCCTTTCTCCCTCCCTATTCTCTCCTTTCTTCCTATTTTCTTCTTCCTTCCTCCCTCCCTCCCTATTCTCTCCTTCCTTCCATCCTTCCTCCCTTGCTTCCTCCCTTCCTCCCTCTCTTCCTTCCTATTCTCTTCTTCCTTCCTTCCTCCCTCCCTATTCTCTCCTTCCTTCCTTCCTTGCTTCCTCCCTTCCTCCTTCTCTTCCTTCCTATTCTCTTCTTCCTTCCTTCCTCCCTT
>JANHJO010009969.1:166197-181118 GCA_032468235.1 Pseudoxyrhopus heterurus
TCCTCCTCCCCTCCTCCTTCTGTGTCTAGATCAAACTTTAAATTGCCAGAATGAAGTCACCTTCTGGGCTTTGTCATTGGCCAAAAATAAGTCATTATCAATACATGTTTCTGGTAGCAGCTGACATACCAGCAGATGGGCCACATTCTCCACATTCACATAGCGTGCTGTTAACCACTAAGAGCCTCCATTTGAGCATATTGGTTTTACATTTAGGAACTCCAACTCTCAATCTATTCAGGGTCCTCTAAGTAATATATGGGAGGTCAGATCCTTCAACCATATATTCCTTCAATGTGATTCCTTGCTTGATAGTCTCCTTCCTCATCTTTTAATTCAGTTTTGTTCTTGTGTACCCTAAAGAATGTTTGTTCTTGCCATAAAGCCGTTCACAGATCTGAGTTGGCAGACTTGAGGCATATGTCCATTCAGAGGATGTTGAGGATCATTCTCTTGCTTAGTTCTCTCAGCATCTGCTGCTAGTTCTCTCCTGATCTTAGGTGGGGCAATGTCAGCAAGAGGGTAAATTTTTTCAATTGGTGTTCGTTTGAGATAACCAGCGACTAAGCGTATAGTGCTTCACTGATGGTGATATCAACTTATTTAACATGTGCAGATGCACCCCACACTGGAGCAGCATACTCTGCTGCAAATATGCTCAAGGCCCAAGCTGATTGTGCACAACATAGATGGTTGTGCTCCCCATGTGTAGTTTATCAATTTCATGATAATATTGTTCCTCGAGTTGACTTTAGCCTTAGTGTTCAGGCAATGCGGTTTAAATGAGAGCATCCTGTCAAGTCTCACACTGAGATACTTCGGTGTTGGACAGGGTTGTAGTCAATTGCAGTATAAAAGACAATATCATTCTGTTTATATTCTAAGAATGTGCATAACCTTTTTGCTTCTTACATCTTTTCTGCATATGTAGGCTAGAGAGGTATGATAAAGGATGACATATAATTTCATTTCTTCCCTAGGTATTTTTTTAGTCAGGCATTATTCTATGATTTCCCCAATGCAGGATGACTTTTAGAGAAAAAAACATGGATAGTAAAAGATTGAATTTCTCCTATGTGCTGTAGATATTCTTCTTTCCCCTGGCCTTGCTCATTGGCATCAAATATATCCCTGGGAATCCTGGACTTACTACCAAACATCAATCTTTCTGCCTGCCACCCAGTGAATTTCATATTAGAGCAAGAAATTGAATTAAGTCTCTTTTTTTAAGTCCAGTAGTATACTGTGTACACTATACAAGCCAATATGAATGTCAGGAATAAAACTGGAAAATCTGAAATGCACCATAAAGGGGGAAAACTCTGCTTCATGGACATATATTTTAGGACTTATAATTACTTATCCATAGAATTCATTTTACTTGCCAAATGTATATGCCAGAACTATACACCACATTTCCCTTCCATTGTCAACTTCAACTCATCCATTGAAGCACACAGGATTGACAATTAAATTAGGACTACCAGATCTAACCTGATGAAATGCAGCTACCAAATGGAAGCAAAGCAATAAAGAAAACTAATCCATTTGCTGCTATCTTGTGGATATCCAGCAGGCTTGACAGACCTAACAAAATGTTTTGTGGAAAACCAATCTTAAAGGAGGGGCCAATTTCACAAATCCATTTCTCCATGACTACCATATAAGTTTTGCTTCCATCCCATCCTTTTTCTCTCACACCAATCCTTTTTGATGATATACCAGAAAGGATCTGTGGTAGGATAGATGATATATAGATATTACAGAGAGGCAGAAAGGAGGCAGGCAAAATTGCAATAATATTTATTCTCTTCACTTCTTAGGATAGCTGGTGAAGCCTGGTTGTTTAGAAGATACTGTAACTCTAATAGATTTGATCTGGCCTGGTATTTATGACATAGATGTGCTACTGGGGCTTTAATATGGAAATTGTAGGTACAAATGTGTTCAATAGGCTTCCTGCTGCATCTTAATTTTTTTTTCTTTTTAAAATTACTTTAATTCAGATATCTGAATGTGATGTTAACATACAAAGCAAAGCATCAACCACAAGCCTACATTTCTTTGCAAAGATATATCTGGGATCCAGATTGGCTGTAGAAGCATTCTGAAGAGATTTGAAGTCAAGCAGCTCCTGCAACCTAATACTTTGCTTTGAGTTGTGCTTACCAATTCAGGAAAATAATACAAAATAATTGTTCTTTCTGGTAAATGGATATTTTACCATTGGTCATGGCTTTCATTCCATCCATAGTTGAGATTACTCCAAATTATACCAACTAGTCCAAATAATTGGGGAATTTCAACCTTACAAGAGGCTTGTTAAAGTCTTGTATTTGTGAGTTACAATCCAAGCTTAATAAAAAAAAAAATCTTAGTATTTTGCCAACTCATTTTGCCTTGACCATGACAGTTAAAGGTTACAAAAACATTGCTGAGTTGTGAGCTTTGTGGAGTATTATTAACTGACATCTCAGCTATTACAACAAAAAGGCAGTTTAGAGGGAAAGTATGAACATTACCATATTGCTATTTAATTTTCATACCTTGTGACTGTTTTATAACAATTATAAAAGTTGATGATAAATCTCTCTGCCTGTCCTATAAAATGCTGGATCAGAGATCAATTCTGCAGAGTTCAGGTCTTCTGGTTGCGCCTATGATAGTGAACATAAGCCTTCTCTCCCCTCTCCATTTGTTTATTGCCACCTTGAAGTAATAGAATGAAAAGAAGTTGATGGAGCAACTTGATATGAACATATAGAGTTAGGCAACGGCTCAGTGCCACAGCTGATTATTTTAGAAATGACACTTTGTATTGCAGACATTTTACATCACTCCCTTTCCTCTCATTGAATTTATGAGCAAGCAACCCGTGTATGTGTCTGTGGAGAGGAGGAATAATTTTTAATAAGTGCACCACGTGAGTATTATATTTGCTTTTTAATGCTGCTATAAGCTATGATTCATTCATAGCTTATATTCTTTCTTTTAAGGGTCAGGATTTTTTTTTTTTTAAATATATTTACTGTCAAACCCAAATTGAGTTAAAGGGCTTCAGTGAAAATCAAATCTGTTGCAAGTCTGGGGGAAAGAGAATAATTTTATTGGACTTAGTTCACTAAGGCTACAATCCAGAATAAGAATTACAGACATTCCAGTTTTACTGAACTTAGTGGGACGAAAGCAGTCACTAGCTTTCTCCTGAACTGCAGTCTGATGGCAAGATCAGGCTGGACTGGGTGTCTGTGTGTATCTGTATGTACAATCTGCTGTAGATATCAGTCACAGAAAGAATTCCACCATATGAAACATTCCAGTGGTTAGCGGAAATGTTCTAAAACTCTGGATGGAATCCCTGAACTGTTCTTCTTTTTCGCCACTGTCTTACCTGACCAATATTGGATTCTTGTTAAGAACACCAGTTGTAGGCATTAGGGAGTCCTTTGGGCAAGATGTTCATCCATTCTCCCAATTCAGTGGGATATAGTCCTTCACATGTGTACTTACGGCTGACCCCAGAAAGTAGCTAAGTCTTGCCCTCAGTACTTCAAAGGAGTTTAGCAAAGAGCTTAATGGTACTGTGGAGTCTATGCTTTGCATATATAGAAGATTCTAGGTCCGGCTTCAATAATGAGAGGCTTCCATCTCTTTTCACTGCTGCTATTACCAGCCGGCTTCAAGCTGTTCACAAACACACTGCAACCATCTATTCTATGAAAAAGAAAAACCGCTCTCTTGTCTGATGTCTGGGTATCTGTATTTCTCTGTGTGTACAATCTAGGTTGCTTTGACCAGCCCATTCCTTCATAGTTAGCCATTATGAGACAATTAACCATGAAGTACTGGGTGTTGGTTTTCTTATTTTCCTTTTTCATCTTCATCTCCTTTTCTTTTCCATCATCATTAATATGGTTTGACACATAGCCTACCAGTTGTTTAGACTGAATTTGACATTTTTTGTCCACTTATCAAGTCTTTCCTCAGAATCTAGGATAGGAAGATGATGTTGTTTTGTGGCACTAAAGGTATTATTGCAGGATGTGAGCCTTTCCAGATAAGCTGCTTTTTGCAATTGACTGATGGTGATTTTGTTACCTTCATCATCATCATTATTATCTGTTCACAACAATGTAAACAATTTAGACAAATGAAAGGAGAAAGAGTAGGAAAAGCTGGTGAGAGCTGGATTATCAGACCCTATCTAAATATGTAATGCATGGGAACTACAAGAAGTTAGAGTAAGAGATTTAGTTTCCCTCTGATTTTTAGCAACAACAACACCCCCCACAAAACAAAACAAAAAAGGATTGTCTTAATGCTTTAAATGAAAAACTAAGTAAGGCTAAAATGAAATGGGTCAATAGACATACAGTACGCCAGACACAGACACAGACACCACACACAAACTAAAGACAGATGTATGATGGCTAAATATAAGAATAAAATTAGTTAGCATTATATATTGGTTCCCAGATGAGAGACAAGAAGCTCTGACCATTACCTATTGTTCGTATCTTGCTTGTAGAACTCCCAGAGATTAGCTGACTGGCTACTCTAAGAGATAGGAAGTTTTGGTCCAATGCAACTAGACATTGATATATTATTTCCATCACAGTGATGCCATTTTCTGCACCTTTGTTCAGTACCTGTTGTTTGATGAAGTTAGAGAACTATATGCCACAACACCTGAGGAGATATAAGTGGATTGTAATATCACTGTTGCCTCTTATTTGTGCATATTGCCAATAGACTTGCTTGGCTCAAGAACCGGTATATCGGTATAATATTGTGCAATATTATTTGACTTGCAACTGTGCAATTAGTATGTGGCATTTCCTAACGTAAAGTTTTTAGACAAGTTTTATCTGTTTGGTACAATGGCTCAAGCAAGCTAGTGACAATATGAAAATTTGAAGACAATAAAGGAAATTCATGGCCACAAGAAAACCTTGCCTTCAGATTTACATTATATAGATTTTTCTCTGTGTTGGGTACCTACTGAGAAAAGTTGATGCTTTGTTTAGGAGAAGCAGAAGAAACATTTTTAATTCTGAAACTGCTTGAGGATCATTTGGAACTGTATTTGCTGCTGTGTATAAACCTCTACAATTTGTTTAATAATGACTAATTTCTGTTGTAAAAGAAATTGACTTGAAAAGCTGTGGTAAATCTTCAGCACTGCTTGAGCAAAGAACATGAAATACTATTCTAATAGCGTTGCCTTAGAAATTTCTTTTTAAAATGTAGTCTTCAGAACCATTTTACAAAATGTTTCCATCCCAGGGAGGATGGTATTGCATGGTTAAAATGTGGTAAAAATGAACACTGTGACATATCCAGAATTCTAAAATTAATGTCTCTGTCCTAGTGTATCTTTCACAACTTTAGGAATAAGTCAGTAAAAAAATTCTAGTTACACTAATCAAACTACCATTATAACTAATAATCTGTTTCTTCTATTAGATGATACCACATATGATGTAACATCATTTGATGTGTGAACTGAATGACAACTTGCTGTAATAGGATTCAAAAAATGAGAGTAGAATATAAATACATAGCAGGTACTCAAGTTATATTGAATTCAGAGTTATGAAATGATGGAATATTCCTGGACTGGAACAAGGGTTGGCAAATCTGCAAGTAAGAAATTCTGATCAGAAATAAAACAATAAAGGTGTGGAAAGGTTATTTCTTTTCTGCCAGTTTTTCAGTGGAAAAATGCAACTGAAAAAGTATGTAGAACAGAAAGACCTGCATTCATTATTCATAAGCGAGAGGCCTGACAGGAATCTGAATTTACTTTTTACTTATTTATGTATTTATTAATTCAATTTATATAGCAGCCCATCTTATGAATGCATCTCTGGGCAGCTAACAACACATTAAAACAATTAAAGAATATTAACAATGAGTAAAAAGCTACAATGGTCACCAAGAGAAAACCTAAACAAAATTATCGGAAAAAAACCCAAAAAATCTTTCCCAATGGTCCATCTAAATTTCTGGACCAATTTAATCGTAGGGTTACGGCATTCTAGAAGGCAGGCACTGTGACAGAAAAGATATGTTTCCTAGGTACCATTAGATGCCTTTATTTAACTGGGAGGATTTGAAGCATGTCCTTCCTGTTGGACCTAGTGGAATGGGTGGAAACAGCTGAGGAAAGGCAGTCCTGCAAATAACCTGGTTTCATGCCATGAAGGGTTTCATAGGTGAATGGAAGGTTTTTAAGCCACTTGATATCAAATGCCTTTCTCATCCTGGTAATCTTAACTAGATATATTCCCAGTCAGCAGTACATTTGAAGGAAACCATGTCAGGGGAAGATGTTTCAGAATATAGGAAAATAACATGTACTTGATGGGGGTGAGAATGTTAATATTTTTTCTGTCTAACATGTCTGTTCTGTCTTCCCAGCAATGGACGATTCTATGATTGAATTCAAAATTCTTGGAATATGAATCTTGTTCTTAACTATTGATTTGGGTGGGAGGCTAGTATACTTTACAGATTCTCTAATCTAACCTACAGCTTTGGAATTTCCATGTCAACCCTGTTTACATTTTTGAGATCCTCCAAGGTCAATTAGTTGCTGAAGGAAGACTTAAAGTAAGGATTGGATATAAGACTTGTGCCATCATTTGAAAATTGCATTTTATTGCTTTATTAAAAACAAATGCTTCATTTATTAATTTTTGTTAGAATTATATTCCACTTTACTTCTAGAGATCATGGTGACATACCATGATAGTACATGGCTGAATGCTAGTGACTATCCCAAACTTGTATAAACTTAGTCAATTTCCTAACCCTGTTATTTATATTTCTGTGAAGTCTGCTGAATCAGCAAACCAGCTATAAAATACATTTTAAAAAAAATATACAGATGAAAATGTTGGAAAAAAATGAAAATTTAAATAGTTGTATACATCCGTAGTATGAGCCAGGTTGGCACAGTGATTATAATGCAGTACTACAGGCTATTTTTTTGCCTGCCAGCTGCCTGCAGTTCGGCAGTTCGATTCTCACCAGCTCAAGGTTGACTCAGCCTTGCATCTTCCCGAGGTCAATAAAATGAGGACCCAGATTGTTGGGGCAATATGCTGACTCTATAAATCACTTAGAGAGGGCTGTAAAGCACTGTGAAGTGGTATATAAGTCTACGTGCTATTTCTATTTCTATATCCTGAGTCAAAAATATTTTTTTTCTTGTCAGTAAATCCCCCCAGTTCTTATCCATGATGTTTTATATGTTTCTACCAGCCTTACTACATTTTTCAGGTTGAAGCAAGACTTTATTCAGAATTCTGCCTTCTGGTTTCTCTAGGGCTCATTCCTCTGGAATAGAGAGAGAATACACTTTACATTCTGAATATGCTAGCGGGAGTATGAGCACTGAAAGCAAAATACTGGATCATGAGGCTCAGCCAGGGAGGGGAAATGTACTGTATGTGAAAAGCAGAGAGTCAGCAAATGAGATTATTTTTCTTTGTCCAGCATTGTTCTTTGATTGATTCATTTGTTACATTTGTTTCATATATTGCAATTCCAGGAAACGTTTTGAATAAGTGAGAAGGGGGTGGGGGAATAAATGATATGTTGGTTGCCATGGCAGTATATTCCATCTTCCTTTCCCATATACACTCTCACTGGTGTATACCTTACAGCCCTGGTTTAATTTTATACACTGGCTTTGTCTTTTCACTTCCATATGAATGGGAATTTTCAGGCATTGCTTGTTCCTGAAAAGTTCAGTAATAAGCTTGCTGCTTTTAGCAGTTGGCCCCTGCTGCTGATGTAATTGTTGGAACCATGGTGGGAAAGTCAGTTTTTAAGAGATACAGCTTTATTTTCTTTTTCTGGATTCTTTTCAACTTCTGATTAGGATAGGTACAATGGCTGCTAAGGAGTGCAGAACAAGGGGTCATAACTACTCAGTATCAAGAGAGATGCCTTTTTTTCCTGACAAAGATTGGGAGAGGGAGAGATATTGCTCATCATTATACTTTGCATGACCTCCTAAAATTGTATCACCGACTAAAATTGATGCAGGCAGGAACGATTTTGAAACTGTGCAAATGCAGAGTAAAAGGTGGCAAAGCTATAATGGGTAAAATCTGTCTGCTGCAGTTCCTATACCGTTCCAACATACTGAAGCATCAATTCATTCCATCTTGTTTCTACACCATTAGTTTGTGGATTCTGAGGTAAAAACAAGATCTGAACATTCATACATTTCTCCCAATGCTCACATTAGAAAATTCATACATATATATATTTCTCCCAATGCACACTATTTTGCAGGCATTTTTCTAACAGGTGCATTTTGAATGGATGTGCCTTAGTGTACTTTTGTACATTTGACAGAAATGCAAATATATGTGCCCAGATAAATAGACTCAAAAAAGCATAGAACTGCTTTAGTGTCCAGCTCAGCTCCTGATGAGCTATTTAATTTTCTTGGCATACATGGACGTGGTTTGCCTTTCTCTATTTCTGGGTTGTTGTTTTTTCACTGTCTTGTCTATAACATGGATATTCTTAGAAAATTTTTCATCTAAATCCTGATCAGCCCCAACTCTATTTAGATTCCAGGCCCCAATGAGATGAATTTGAACTATGTTGTCTCTTGTAATAATGCATACATTGGATAAATGTTTAAAATGTTTATACTTTATGTGCTATTAATGTACATTTTTTCTTTTTTTTAAAAAAATTAGAGAACTGCACTATAAAACTTGGAGAAGTATGACAACTATAGGATAATTGTATTTCTGAAATGAAGATAATATGCTGATAAGTGAATCAAAATAGTTCCTCTCTTTTCTACAAATTCAAATTACAGATTTAATATAAAAATAGAAACCAAATTGATAATCATTTTCAATTTTACTCACAGAACTACAGATATTTCTTTAGCAATGGTGCAACCACTTTTAATTTAAAAAAAAACCCTTGACATGCCAATATTGCTTCAGAAACAACTGTCTGAAATTACATAAACTTTGCTCTGGAACTATGACCAAGCCATTCAGTAGCCATTTCTTCCCTTACAAAAAAGCATCTGCATAATTTCCGTGCATCCTTTTTGTTTAATAAGATTTTAATAAGTTAAATTACTTTCTACTTTACTTTATTGTTATATTCTTCTGTATCATGGTGCTGCCTTATGGAATAGTCTCCTCCTGGAGGTGTGGATGGACTCAACCCTGTTGGCCTTCCAGAAAGTTATGATGACCTGATTTCCCCCTCCCTCAAACCCTCAACACTGGGGCCAGGCTATTAGTGGAGCTCTTATGTGGTTGTGGGTGATGTTGGCAAAGATTTTTTATAAGGCCATGAACTTGATTTTTATTTTAGCTGATTTGGAAAATATAATATATTATGTTTTTATTTTTATTTGCCACCCAGAGTTCCATTGCTTAAATGGGAAGCCATATCAACCTGCCTAACAAATAAATATTTATTATAGTTCACCAACAATATCTACCAAATGCTTTGGATCATCTTTGCTGAATGGGTGATAAGATCTCGTTATACATTAAAGCAAACCTGTGCTTAATTATATTTTATTTGACTAGCTTATTATGGTCTTATGAAAGCTATATCACCATATTTACAAACAGCAATTATATGACTTTGAATCTCTAAAAAGAAAGGGTTTGTATTTGTTCTCTAAAGAAATATTTTCAGTAATAGACTATTGAAAGTAGGGAACAAATCACAGAGAGTAGATTAGTTCGTTATTGCTTTCTATCTTTCCTGTGAAGCATCTGGGAAATGATTCAGCTGGAAATGCCAAATCAGATGGACTCTTGGATTATCAAATTTCCTTTGAAGTGAATGCTTATGGACAATCTGAGACAGTGATCCTGGTAATTACTTGGTTAAGTACATGAATTGGTCCAGTTCATGGTGCTTCATTATACACTGAGCTATTTCTCCAGCTCATAAAGTTAAAGTTTCTGCATGTGCATAGTCAGCAGCAGGCCAGCCTTCCAAAGCCAGCTGCTATCTTGCCATTTAACAGGAGTCATCTCATGTTAACTCCTTAACCTCAATTACACTCTTCTTGATTGCGGTGAAATTATATGAACTATAAAAGCAGCTGCTTCACAAGCATGTAGGAAGATACTCTGAAATGTTAACATTTTGGTGTCAGTTGAATTCTCATTGCCTATTGTGAACTGTGGGTGGTACGGTGGCTCAGTGCTTAAGATGCTGGGCTTGTCAGCTGGAAAGCCAGGAGCCCAGGTTCAAGACCTAAATACCATGTGATGGGGGGATCTCCTGTCTTGCCTCCAGCTCCTGCCAATCTAGCAGTTCAAAAGCAAATGGAAGTAGATAAATAGGTACCACTTCGGTGATAACAACACTCCATGATATCATGCTGGCCACATAACCATGGAAATGTTTTTGGACAATGCTAGCTCAATGGCCTTGAAACAGAGATGGGCACTGCCCACTATAGTTGGCAATGACTAGTGGAATTGTGAACTGTAAACCTTATATCCCAGCCATATATTTTTATGTGTGGTGGTTATTTTCTCTGTTTGATTTAATCATTTTTCCAATCCTTTGACAAAGTTTCTGTTGTGTCATATCCAGATCTAAATTCTTGCAAAGATGAAAGAGATTAATTCTGTAGATTTTTTTTTAGGACATTCAGAATGTCTCTATCCTAGTAAGTCTTTCTAAATAATCTCTGAGAAAGGATGGAAGTACAGAGCTAACTCCAGGGTGACCATCACTAGCTTGGAATGGTAATAGTGCCAAAGCTGTAATTGTTTGGCTCATAATGCAAGAATTCATACCCTTGAAATCTTTCCATCAGAGTCTTATCATATATTCATCTTAAAGTCATGCTGGCTGCCAGAGCTCCTATTTCCTTTCTTTCAAAACTATACCTGCAACAATACTAAACATGAACACTGCATGTTTCAAAACACCTTCCATCTAGGATATTACTGAGTCACTTCCATCACTCTTGACAACCATATTAAATTCTTAGGCATTCTAAATTTTTCATTAACTATGGCACCAGAGACATTGCCACTGCCATCCCTCATTTTGGCTGCCAGATTACTACTGGAGGCAGCAGATGGTATGATAGGGCAGGACTCAGGTTATTACAAATAGATTGGGGAGATGCCGAGACGTTGCTGCCTGCCACTCCCACCGATGTCTTGAGGAGTCCAATTTTGAAATGGGATTGCTGTGTGGGGAGAATTCAATATGCCTCATAAAATTCCTCATGGCCTTTTGCACATCTCTAAATTGCTCTGATGAAATCCGACAGTAAAAGCAATCATACATACAGAGATGCCACCAGCCAATGTTCTGCTTTCCTGGGGGCATGTAGAAATTGCCTCTAGGCAGTTGGATAAATCCTCCTAGTCACCCATCCTTTCTTACCGCTGCCTCTTTGGGTCCTCTTGGGTGTTTCTCTTGGATGTTTAAAAGCTGAGCTAGCTATAATTATCCAACAGCTTTTCAAGATGCAATTATTCCTGTTCCGCTTATGAAATTAACATGCTCCTAGGGTTTGAACAATATGACTAAGGCCTGTTCCAGTCTGTTTAAAACTTCAAATAACAGTGCTTCTAAAGCTCCTTTTTATTGTAACTCCCACTTGTAAACAAATATGTATCTATATGTACCATCCAATCTTTGTAACATTATCCTAATGTATCAGTTTTGGATATTGGATTGTTGGGATAGTTCTTAATTCAATACATTACCATGGTTGTAGGATTCCTTGACCTTGCAGAAAGACAAATGGCTACCTGAAGAACAGTAAGGTGAATGCT
Source organism: Pseudoxyrhopus heterurus (assembly GCA_032468235.1). Lineage (NCBI taxonomy): Eukaryota > Metazoa > Chordata > Lepidosauria > Squamata > Pseudoxyrhopus > Pseudoxyrhopus heterurus. Next base: position 178,014 of record JANHJO010009969.1, read on the forward strand.
TAACTTAAGTGAACAGGGTGTGAGTAAGGAATGAATGAATAGCAAATTACATAATTTATTGAACACTAATTATGTTTAACACGTTTTGTGGAGGGATAGTCCTCAAACAGCAAAAAAAAATCATTCCAAAGTAAGCTTATGTAAATAAAGCTTTATATGTGTGTACACAGACATACACATGCATACCCACACATACATGCAAACATGCACACAAATACACACACACACACACACACACACACACACACACACACCATTCCTTCTCACCTCTACCAAATCCTCAGTATCAATCTCAGGTCCTCTACCAGAGACATGGGACTTTGTGAGTGGCTCTATAGCATAGCAGTTTGAGCACCATCTTTGATGCGGGAAGTCAGGGTTCAAATCTCAGCTGGTACTTACAATCGGGCCTTAGGCAAAGACCCCCTAATGTATCATATGAGCCATGGCAGCGCAGTGGTTAGAGTGCAGTACTGCAGGCTACTTCTGCTGCCTGCCTGCAATTTGGCAGTTCAAATCTCACAGGCTCAAAGTTGACTCAGCTTTCCATCCTTCTGAGGATGGGTAAATGAGGGTAAAATGAGGACCCAAATTGTTGGGGGCAATATGCTGACTCTGTAAACCGCTTAAAGAAGGCTGTAAAGCACTGTAAAGTGATATATAAGTCTGCTATTGCTATCTGCCTACCTGAAATCTTTGTGATTATCTGGCTGAGGGAGTTCAAACCTATGCAAACAGTGGGACAGTGAATACACCTTGCTATATGTTGCACTTCATGGCCACTTCTATGACCTATTTTGCATTGGCTTCCAGTGTTGCTTTCCACAGTCCCATTGAGTTCTTGAGGAAAATCTTTAATAACCTATTACTCATAGATCAATGTGTTGAATACAGGTTTTCCTGTAATCAATCCAGACTGTGTTCAGTGTAGCCCCGGTCTGTCTAGCCCCTAAGTCTTTGGGTGATTGTTCTGTCTATTAGCAATTAGTGTTTTAAGCCTCTGTTATTATTCCCAATGTTCTTCTGAGTTGTACACATGTACTGGCCCATATGATTCTATAGCTTGGTGGCCATTCCTAATAGGACTTTCGATGTTGTGGGAGACAGGCTATTGGCTAGTAATTGGATGGCCCTATTCCATTGCAGGATCTTTTATGATCAACATTGTCCTTCCTTGTGTTAGTCAGTCTGGGTGGGAGCTTGTTGCTAACAGCTCATTTATCTCTGGTCCTAGGTGTTTCTGCACTGCTGTTAGCTTTTTGTAGCCAGTTAGTTATGTCCAGGCCAAGTTCTGTCCTGCTATGGATGTTCTTGACCTGCTATTGGATGTCTACTGTTGTGATGGTGACTTGGAAATTGCTGTAGTCTGCTCTCAGGGCCTGTAGCCACTTTGTCCTGGCATCATGTGTCTTCTCTTTCTCCCATATATTCTTCCAGTGCTGTTCAGTTTCTGTTGTGTTTATTTATATATATCCTGCCTTTATTATTTATACAAACAACTCAAGGCGGCAAACATATCCAACACACCTTCCTCCTCCTCTTTCCCCCACAACAACAACCCTGAGAGGTGGATTGGGCTGAGAAAAAGTGACTGACACAAAGTCACCCAGCCAGTTTCATGCCTAAGGCAGGCCTAAAGCTCACAGTCTCTCAGTTTCTAGCCTGGCCCCCTAACCACTAGACCAAAGTGGCTTTCAAATATCTGCTGTTACTGTGTTGTTACATTGCAGTTGGGAATATACCTTGGGTGACTTCTGCTTCTCTAGCGTATACTATCTCCTTAGTGTCCCAGCCAGTGCTGTAAGCTTTTATTTAGTAGTCTCTTATGCTTTGAATGGAGTCGGGCCCTTGTATTTTTTCAGATAGTATGTTAGAAGATGCCAATAGAGCCTTCATGACAATCCCTATTACTACCATAACTCAAACTCGAATAATTGGGATACACTATAAACTGCTGTAATCCTAGAGATGCTTGGCTACACGTTCAACTTTGTCTCTCTCTGTGTGTACACACACAAACAAACACACACTCATACAAGCTTCTACAGCTTGTCTGTCAGTCGTGCTCTTCTCCAGCCTGTTTATTTATGAAATTTACAGTATTCGCTGCACATCTTACCATAAGGTAACCCTGGGTGGCTTACAGACATTAAAAATACATCTACTTAAAACCTGAATAAATTAAAGGATATTTAATTAAAGGCCTTATGGGGAGGGCGGAGGCAGAATGGAGGGAGGTAGGATTTGTTGTTACTCAATCAACCACCTCCATTGTGTTCTTTCCCCATTGGGGCCTCAGGGCAACTGGCAGAGCCAGATCTTTAGGTCCTTAGAAAAGCATAGGAGGGTTGGTGCCAACTTTATGTTAGGGGGCAGGAGCAACAGCAGAGAAGGCCCTCCTCTTGGACCCGCCAGCCAGAATAATCGGGCTGATGGGACTTGCAGCATACCTTCTCTCTTGGCATGAGTAGGATGGGCCAATCCCAGTGAGGTGGAACGGTCCCTGAAGTAACCTGGACCCATGCCTGTTAACTGCTGCCTGCCTGCCTGCCTGCCTTCCTAAGCAAACATATCCTTCATTAAACATCATCCCTGGCTGGGACTATAGCTAGTATTAGCCTCACTAATCCCATTAGCTTTTCTTTTCTGGCTCTTATCAAAGTGCTTTCATTGCTGAGATCAGGCCTGCTGTCCCTGCTCTGTGTCACTGGAGCAAAACCACAAAGCAAACACACTCTACTTCTGCTGCTATTTTATTGAATCAGAATCTCTGTTGAATCTGCTAATTAAGTTATTTCCCTGCAACTAATATTCAGCTGTTGATTCCTTCCAGGAATATTCACTGCAGCAGTCACAGAGGTCTTGTTCACTGGCACTCTGCCGTAGTATCTGCATGAAACATAAAGCATTACCTGTTCTTTCCCATCTAAGGAAATATGGTACAAGGATGCATAAAGTAATTTTTGGTGCCTATTTCATAATGACTCAAAAACAATGGTAAAATCTCTCTTCCCCCTTTTCTTTCTATGAATCTTCTTCTTCTTCTTCTTCTTCTTCTTCTTCTTCTTCTTCTTCTTCTTCTTCTTCTTCTTCTTCTTCTTCTTC
>JANHJO010009969.1:184986-206991 GCA_032468235.1 Pseudoxyrhopus heterurus
AGTCTGTACAATTTAAACTTTTATTTTATACTAATCATATGTATCAATCTTCTTCGCCTTTTTTGTTAGTAGAAATTGGATATCAACAGAACATGGAAGGTTATAAAAACAGTCATAAGAGCAAATCAAACCAAAAAAATCAGGAGATAAAAAGCTTAACCATTACCATTTGGTATTCCTTTCATAAATATTTCTCATCATGAATTTTTTACAATCAACTTCCATATTACTTTAATGCTTTTTTCTGCCATTGTGGATGTACATCGATTGTGCATATATAGAAATACTGTATGTATGCATGTCCATATATACAACCTTTGCATTGGATGAGATCATGGCCAGACATCAAAATTTCTTTCTGTGAGTGAGATGTCATCACCTCAGGATTACAGCATTTTCTCTCTCAACCTAATTTCAAGGCTGTACGCAGCAATACTGTATGGACAATGCCAATTGTACAAACATATCACAAAGTGAGTCTTATTTCATTTTGTAGTCGGTATATTGGAAGAAATGTAATTTCATAGGTATTAAAATTCTGTCAAACTGGAAAACATCTATTACTGTTCACCCGTTTCAAAGTCAAGGCTTAAGCACTGCAGAAATGTGTAAGCTTTTTTATATTTCTGCTGAGACGAAAAGATAATACTTTGCTTGTTTCTCCCCTACTTTATCCTTTGGCAAAGATTGATGCGGTAAAGTTGATGCCTGCTTTTGGTTTCTTACAACTATGGACTAGACTAGGGGTATCAAACTTGGTTTCATTGAGGGCCGCATCAGGGTTGTGTTTGACCTTGGGGGGCCGGAGTGGGCCTGGCCAGAGTGGGTGTGGCCAGCTTGACATCACTCATGTCAGGGCTCGTGTCCCGAACTCTGTTTTCAGCTGCAACGGCCTCTTGCAACCCTCTGCCAGCAAAAATGGAGCTCGGGAGGGCTGTGGGTGGCCCTCCTAAGCTCCATTTTGGCTGGGAAAGGCACCACGGGCCAGTCCTTTGCTGTTTCCAGGGCAGCCCCGTGGGCCAGATCTAAGCACCCCGTGGGCTGAATCCGGCCCCTGGGGCTTGAGTTTGACACCCCTGGACTAGATGATTTTAAAAAAGATTGATCCAAAAAATTGTGTAATCTAAGAAGACCCTTATGCATTAATATATATGACAGAAAACATGGAACCATGGAATCTAATAACAGACCAAAAATGGGACCAAGAATCCAAAATGCAGACTGGAGAACAGTTTTAACTGGAAATTTGGTGACTCCAGCTGAAGCTCAGATGAATAATTAAACAAATAAAAGTAACCCTGGTGGAAAATCAGTCATAATCTGACTTGGAGACAGCATCACACCAGACAGTAAACATGGTAAAAGCAGATCTTTTGGTTTTGAGAAAACTACTTGGAATTTGGGGGAAATCTGCCTTGGGGGAAAAGGATTTGGGCAGGAGGAGAGGATGTTCCTGAATATTTAGATGAAACGTTCTATTTAAAAATACCTGTAGGTATAACCAATATACAGGTAGTCCTCCACATAAAACAGTTCATTTAGTGACAGTTTAAAGTTACAACAGCACTGAAGTAAGTGACTTAGAACTGCTTTTCACACTTATGACAATTGCGGCATCCCCATGGTCATGTGATCAAAATTCAGACAACTTGGCAACTGACTCATATTTACAACATTGCAATGTCCTAAATCACCTTTTGTGACCGTTTCATAAGCAAAATCAATGAGGAAGACAGATTCACTTAACAACCGGCTCACTGCAGTGATTCACTTAACAAATGTCTCACTTAGCAACCAAAATTTTGAGCTCAATTGTGGTTGTAAGTTGAGGACTATCTGTACGTTATAATTTTAATCTTACATTTCTTCTCAGTGATGTGATTCTTCTTAAATAATATATTTTGTTTTATTTCAATTATGCTCAGCCATGTCATAGGATGGAGTATAGCATATACAGTTAGGTGTGGGTCGGATTGAACAGTGGAGATCATTCACCCATGAGGCTTACTGGAGACTTTCTCACTCTCTTCCCCAAGCTAATTTATGGGACAATTTTGAAAATAAAATGGGAAAACCCTATGTATAGTTCCCTCAGTTTCAGAGAAAAAGTGAGATATAAATACTATAATAAATACACACATAATCCTACTACTCTGTATTCTTTCACTACAGAAGGACAGCCTTCCAGCCTCAGGCACCTTGGAGATTTTTCTGCTTCTTCCCTCAGAGCATGTAAATTGTAATTAGTCAAGCTAAACATCCAGCTTAAGAATGGATAGGTAGGAATTTTTGCTGTCTGTGGCTGTTAAGACTGATAACACATTAGACTTTTTATAGGCTTTGTGTACTGACAATTTATGGTCCTGACCTAGATTAGGCTAATAGAACCACACATTTCTGGGCATTATTCAATATAATCGTCTCCTTGATACAATATGCTTCTTGATCAAATGTTGGAAGCTGAAGACCTTTTGTTGATGAAATAATTGCTGGCTGCAACCTTCTTGTTGTAACATAGACCGCCAAGTCTCTGGTTGTGAACCTAACAAAAACTGACAGAATCTGCAGTTCTAGGTAATTCCAACAATGACTTCTATAGTCTCCATTCCTAGCTAAGAAAAAGCAACAGAAGGGGGAAAAAGGAAGACAGTACTAGAATTATGCAGGGGGGGAAACGGTGGATCCAGGAAACTAAAGGTGTTCATGATGATGGACCAGGATACATCTGAAAACTTGAAAGATCTTTGAGGACCTCCGGTGAAACATAAAACATAGTTAAGAAACACTGTTCTTACTTAATATTATGAGAATGTCCTCCCCTCTCAAGACTTTGGCAAGATTTGTTCTCCTCTACAGTCTAAATGAGAGTTGCTGTCGAGACTCGGCTTTGGCGCTACAATCTGAGCCTCGACACTCGGCACTCAGCGGCCGCCATGCACTTGGATGGCCACCCAACCCTGCACCCGTCCCTGAATGTTCATCCTGCCGACCTGCTTACCGGACCAGAGTGGGGGTGTGGCTCCAGGGATGGGGTGTGGTTGCACGGCTTCGGTGCTATGATGTGCGGTCCCGTAACTGGTCTGCTTACCGGGTGACTGGTGATGGGGACTGTGGTGCAATGCAGAACTAGGGTGACCGGATACTGGGTTGTTCTTACGGACTGTATATGCAGGTTCTTTGCATACCCTGGCTATTGCTGTTTTTACTTTCAAACCTATCACTTTACGTTCCTGGTCCTCCTCGCAATCTGAGTAAAAGGTGATTCACTTCACACGCTTTGTGTGGTCATTGTTATTTCGCCGCAGCGGGGAGAGCCAGCCGTAACAGTTGCAAGATAAATTTTCTTTCAGTTTCCATTTATTTATTTATTTAGTCATAAATTTAAACTAAACATGGTACAAATTATTAAGGATTAAATAATTCTGTGAATAGTTATTTAATCTTTTGTGGTTGAATCTTTATTCTTGGGGAATATAGAAATTTGGTAACAGAACTGGGTGAGTTGAATCAGTAATGCTGCCTTGTTATATTTCTTTCCCATTTCCCTAGCCAAGAACAGGAGTTATTAAGAACTGGAAGCCATTTTTTCTTGAAATTCAATAGTCAGATAACAGAAGGAGAAGAAAATTTTGACTCCCAGAAACATTTTCCCAGTCCAGAAAAGCCTTTACCTCTCTACCTCTGCTTTTAAAATCTATTTCATTGCTTTTCATTCTATAAGAACAACAGAAGACAATAACCAAATATAGTAATAATAGGTAGCCCTCACTTAGCAGTAATTGGGACTATCCCAAAGGTGCTTTTTCAGGAGGCAACTGGACTTTCTTGTTTTTTCTTTGAAGACATTTTGCTTGTCATCTAAGAAGCTTCTTCAGCATTGACAGGATAGTTGAGAATGGAAGGTTTTATATTCCTTGTAGACAGCTGGTCATTTGCATCTTTTTAGAGGGTTGTTGAAACAATTGGAGGTTTTTCTGTGTCCTCAGGGTCACTCAGTAGTGCTCCTGGTTCCTGTAGTCTGCAATTCCCTCACCCCAAAATCCATTCCTACTCCCACACTATTCAAATGGTGTTCATCCCAAATCATATAGCTAAAAGTCAATAGAGGTTCCCAGTCATCCAGGTCATGGTTGTCCCAAAGGTGCTTTTTCAGGAGGCAACTGGACTCTTTGACGATGTTCTGCTTCTCATCCAAGAAGCTTTTTCAGCTCTAACAGGATAATGGGGAATGGAAGGATTTATATTGGGATTATAATTGGGACTATAATTTCTAATGCTAAGCAATGTGGTTGCAAAGTATGACATTACATGATCATGCCACTTAGTGACAGCAGTTCCATCAGTCCTTGGCTAATGTTGTTGTTCGAATTATCACAGGTCATTAAATGAGGACTTCAATTAATCTCAACTTTCAACTTCCTGCCAGATTCTCCATTGACTTAACTTGCTTGTGGGAAGCAAGCAGGGAAGGTCACAAATTATGATCACAGGATCATGATATGCAGAGGTGCTATTTAGCCAGTTCTGACAGGTTCTGGAGAACCGGTAGCAATAATTCGAAGAACCAGCAAATACCACCTTTGATTGGCCGACCGCATAGCCATGCCCACCAAGCCATGCCCACAGAACCAGTAGTAAAAAAATTTGAATCCCACCACTGATGGTATGCTGCAAAAACTAGAAATCAAGGCTAGTTGCCGAATGCTCGAATTGCAATCATATGACCGTGGGAGCACTGCTACCGCTGGAACGTCAAGGACCATTCATAAGTACCACTTGTTCAGTGTCATTGCAAGTTTGAAAGGTTTCTGAAGAAGTAGTTATTAAACTAGGACCACTCTACAAAAATCCAAGCAGGACATGAAGTATGAAAAAGCAAAGCAAAAACAAAAAGGAAGAAAAAATAAATACTTATACTTATTGATAATTAAATATACAATGGCTTTAAAACTTCAACAACATATTGAGCCTTTGCCATATACAGCATATAAAATAATTCTGGGTCAAATTTTCCACAACTTTGATAGAATATTTGTTCATACAAAGAAAATATAAGCAGGTCTTCCTTCAGTATTTCAGATAGGTGTCATTAGAATCTTTCCACTAGAGTAGAACAGTCTTCTGTTTGTAGTAGGTTACAAGTGTTCAGAATACAATTCAACATCACATTTACACTTTGACCCTTACTTTTTTCCAAGTAAACTTTTTACAACTTTGTCAATAATAAACAAAAACTGTGACAATATAGGGTAGGTTGGAAACAAGAGTCACAGTCCTTCTGATATGCTGCATTCTCAACATACAGGAGTTAAAATTCCAATCCTCCAATCCTTACTGTACTATGTATATGAGCTGCCCTGTATACATTTAAAAATGCTGAATTAATATCATCTTAAGGTCATAAAATGTCTAGGAATCTCTTCCAGTGACGTTAATATTTTAGGATTTTCAGACCCATTTAATGCATTAGACCCACGTTGTTATCAAGGGATATTGTAATGCAGGGTTGTCAAACTCGCACCCAGAGGCCGGATGCATCACGTGCTGGCCACGGCCATACCTGATTTAGTGAAGGGAGGAAAAGTCGTGATATGTCACATGATGCTGCCGTGAGGATACGAGTTTGACACCCCTGTTGTAATGTCATATATTGCCATTAATCAGTCAAAATTGCAATTTGAAAAAAAAAGTCTCCATGCACTGTTTTGTCCATGAACTCCAGAAAAATGCTTATTCAACAACCTGAAGGATTGAATTATCCCATATTGTCAACTTCTTAGAGGAAGTCCGCTCAATTGTATATTATATGTATATTTCCCAAATATACCTTTACAGCTTTTAATGAAATAAATGCATCTGAATTATGACTAAAACTGGACTCTAGCAATATATTAAAGGGACAAGATAATAGCATTGTAACTGAACCGATAATGAGTTTTGAAATAAACTCCTTGAATTCCAGGAAGCAATAAAAATGCTATAATTAAAAAGCAGGAAAATCAAATTCTCCATCTTCACATGAAAGCTGTAATTTTGATTAGGAAAATCAAGGAGTCTGATCATCTCATAAAAACTTTCCCAATATCCTGTCAATACGTATCAAAACATTAAAATGGAAATTCCTCTACATATTATTCTTTCTATTTTTCAATGGAGACTTTTTCATCTACTTATATCTTTTTTAATCTGACATAAACAGCTGGAAATATTAACTTCCAACAACAAATAAATATTTCTAAGAATAATAACAATTTCTGTTTAAATGAATTCACCCAGAGTGGTTTATCAATGTCCATAAAACCTTAGAACCAATAAGAAAGTGATGAGTTTTATTTCAGTTACTGGAATAACTTGAAAGTTTGTCAAAATATTGTATAACAACCATACTTTGTGTTAAAAGATTATAATTATCAACAAGACACAAAAGTATCATTAGTGTATAACCATAATTTATGTTTCATTCCAGCAGCCCTGACACCTAAAATATCCTTACATGGCCTAATAAAATAAACTAATGATTACAATATCACCAAATTTAACAAGGAGAAATCGGACATCCTTGACAAGTTCTATACTGCATCCTCCAAGTAATGGAAACCTTTGCTAATGGCTTTGAATGCCACATTTTAATCCAATTTAAAAAATCAAAAGAAAAACTTGGTTTAACTAGTATATATTCCAAAAATTTAATCTGTACCATGTCTAAAGCTTTCTCAGTTCTTGACAACCATCACCAAATCCAATTTATCAGCTATTGCCTGATGCTTGGCGTCTTTTTTTTTAAACAACACTCTTCAGGATACACTATTGAAAAAAAATATATCTTACTGTCCTGAAGCCAAAGTTGCTTTCAAAATTTTGCATGCACATTCAAGAAATAAATTGGAAGGAAACTAGCACAATCCATAATATCTTTTCCTGCCTTCAGAATTGTGGCTATAAAAGCTTCTTGAACAAAGCAGGCATCTTTGTAGACCTTCAGCAACATGAGGCCAAAATTAGAAAAATATACTGGTCAAAACAAAATCCATCAGGGGCCAGAGCCTTATTTAACTGATTTGATTGTACTGTATTCATGACATCTTGCAGACATAAAAGTGAAGCTAACTGAATTTCTTGATTTTAATATATAGTTTGTATATATATAAAAAATACTGCCTTTGTGATTCAGAATCATTATGTATACTATCCCTGAAAACCTTAATAGTGGGAATAATATTAGTTCTCTGGTATTGTTTTATTCAAGCAACTAGTAGTTACCAGATTTTTCCCTTCATTTCTAATAATCTTTAACACATTTCAAACAATATTCCATGTCACAGTCATTTGCCAATTTGTTTATGATGCAGCCCAAGATTAAGAGAAAGCTTTCAAAATTGGAGGAAGGACTGAGATTGTAGATCAGACATCTGGCATCTCGCCTCCCTACTTTTGCTTGAAAGCATTTGCAAATAGATTTAGACCTCTAATATTACCCATATAAAATCTTCAACAAAAGAATCTCATTTACTCATTGATTTATTGTGACTGCAATTTCTTTTTTAATTAACTTGAGTTGTTTTGTTTTCAGATTTTAATTTCTTGTTAGCCACCCAGCAATTAAAGTAGCAAGAAGGGCGGCTGTACAAATTGTTTAAATAAATAAACAAACTCAAAAACTAATTTACTCAGGGTTTTATTTCACTCCAGTACCATATTATGAGACCTATGCCAGTGGTCAGGTGTAGAACAGACACTTAATAACTACATATATACACAAAGATGCTTTTCTATATGAACAGATTGCCATTAGGTGATCTTTATTTTATATATCTAGTATGTAAAAAGAGTAATTCATATTCCACATGATTCCAAAGAATCCCAAGGAACCTTTCCTACTTTTTTATGCTCCCAAGCTAATCAGCCATTTGTTGAACTGTAGAGACCCAACAGTTGCTTTTCTGTTGTTAGCAGTGAAGAAATATCCATCAGAATCACTGAGAAGGGGACAATGAAACCACTCTTTTTAGGCAGAGAATTGGAATTCTTGTTTGGATATTTAAATCTTTAGAATATTTTTACTTTAAAAACAGATGGTGAGATATTTTAATGGAAAGTAGGTTGCAAGCTGGGATTGCATCATAAAATCATTTTAAGGATTCTTCCTGACTTCAGACTGAATTTGGCCTTCCTAAACTCACAACAGTGACAGTAAAACTGAAACATAATGACTCAATATGGGCCAGATACTTTGCTATTTCAAAGACACTTGGAATGTTTTCCTATTTGATCAAACCCATGACAGAAGTGAAATCTGCACTTATATTTATCAAAAGTGCAAGAAGATTTTTAAAGTGGATACTTTGGGGATATATCAAACATGGACCATAGAATTGGAATCTCTGACAATGACCCATCAATGGCTTCATGTTCCTACAAATGTTAAAATAATATTGATGGATTTGAAATTAAAGCTGATTCATCACAACATTGCATTTAGAGTGTATAGAATTCCCCAAAGCATGTACTTAAATGGATGGCCATCAGATTTTCCCTACTGAAGATGTAGAAAAACGTATCGCCTGATTGCCATGCTACCTCTTCAGACTCTCCTCTCCAGCTTGGGTGTAGCCTCCAAGGGAGGAAGATATGATTGCTTGGTAAGCTGCTTGTAGAAGTGAGGATAATTGGTTCCCAGAGCTATTTATCACCATCTGTCAGCGTTCCTACAAATGGCTGAGGCCCTGCAGAAATGTCGGGTGGGCCTATCATTGCCAAACAGCCTGCTCAAGATCCTGATTTATTGCTTTGCTTTTCAGGGCTGCTGGGATTCAAGATTTCTTTACAGATGGAAATGCAGCATAAATGTCCAAGGAGAAAGAAGACCCTCTTTGCTGGCAAGTGGGAGAAAGAATAACCTGCTAGGTTCAAGCCAATGATGTAGTTACATTTGCAAAGAGCTTGCAGAGATCTCGGTGTCCTCCTGCCTATGCACAACCATCTTTTTAAACATTAAAAAATTACTATGATCAAAACTACATCCACATTTTGCACAGGCAACACACCACTTTTTATATAAAAAAAGACAGGAACAAAGACATAGGTAATAAGGTGAATGATGTCAAAATGACTACACAGTTTGTCATCCATGCTTCCCTCTTTATCTGTCTCCATCATGGATCCATGGATAGGGCTATGGAAAGGAAAAGGAAAAGAGACACACACAAATGCATGCATACCTTGCAGACAAAACTATTTTCCCCTTGAAATAAAGGCTATCCCATGATCTCTATTATATGCAGAAAGAATACTAGCAATTGATTAGGTCTAGTACCAATGCTTGAATAAAAACAATGGAAAAATATTTTGGCTCACACAAAATCAAAATGAAACAAAACTGTTTTCTGCCTATAGGTGTATGTAGAAAGCTTGGATATCCACCCATATTTCCAGTAACCAATGCACCTAGGTTTCATTCTGATATGGAAAGGTGCTTCTTAAAAGTTTTTGATTGATTCACTCCCAGTTACAAATGAAGGTGAATATATGTGTTCCAAGATAATGTTGTAGGATCCAATCTGGTCCTAGTGACCAACCCAGATTGGATCCTACATTCCCAGTTAGATCTCAGAAATAATTTCCAATGGCAATAATCAGCTCTACAATAAAAATAATTTAAGCATGTTTTTATGGCCATGTTTCACAAAACTCTAGGTAGCACACACATGGTTTCTTTGGATAGGCTTGAATTCTGCCACTTTTCTTAACAAAACACTAAATGTGATTCATTTATAATAAGTTGTGAATTGCACTGAAATTAAAACTTTGCCTTCTCACCTCTAGTACAACTGAGTAAATGTTTGGCTCTGAATATAAAGTTATGAAGGGTTATTTAATTGCAATCATCTATTCAGTGCAGAATGTGTTAGAAGTCATCTACCTGAATAGGATACTGGACCTCTGGACCTCTGCTCTGTGCCAAAGTTCTGTATTGATGGCATCACTCTTTAGAAACTGCAGTGCAGAAAAGAATGAACCTAGGAGCTCTGCCATTTGAGGACATTGTACAACTGAACCTGCATTAACCTCTACCCACTACATGGCACTGATACAAAAGTTACATTATACACAACAAAATAGTGTGGATTCTGGCCATCTCACAGTAACAAGTTTTTTTCTTCTCACATTTCTGGCTTTTCTGAGTCACACATGACAGCATATTTAAGCCAGAGGTTGTGGCATTCTGTTTCAGGTGCACATCAGGCATGCCACATCCCTGGCACCAAGCTCACGGTGGGTTTTCTTAAGTAAAAAACATTTATTTACCTCAGAAGGGAGGACATAAACGAAGGTTTCCTGCCAAACTGGTGCACCTATGGTTGAAAATATAACTTCTATTTTTCTTATTCATGCAAAAATTACTTCACATATCCTCGCTATGCTTACACATACAGTTTTCTTTCTCTCCCAAACCCAAGTCCAGGGAATCAAATCTAGTTCCAAATTTCAGATCCTGCATCCAAATGCCTAATACATTTGGGATCCACAAAAGGTGAAAACAAACTGAGGAGAATGTGCAATAGGTTTAAAGTGCTATTGAGATATTTCAAATGAAAGAATTGGGTGGTGGTATAATAGATCTCCATATCTGTCTGCTCTAAAATCATTTTGTGTGATTTAGTCTTGACAACTGGATTATCATTTTAACGTTATCCTGCTACAAGGAAAATAAACATATGCTGATGCCTGCCATTTGCCAGCACACAGAACATCATCTATACACATACATACCACTACAAATACAAATCATTGCCTTTGACCCACAAGTGCAGACTTTATAGATTCCATTTTATGAACTCAAATACAAAGACTCCTGAACAGTTTGTCATTCTAAAGTCATTCAAATAAAGCTGATTTTTTTTTGTTACTGATCTGCTCTCCTGGTTCTGGTAAAATATCTGCCCAGAGCAAGTTACTGTAAGGATGTTTTTGCTATCATTTGGAAACAGAATTTAAGGATACTGGTTGAAGATGTTCATAGCTCAAGAGGGAACACAGCCCAAAAGCAATAACAAGGTTATCACACGCAGCCACCTTATCTATGTTGCAGAGCTGAAAGCAATCTGAGAGATTTAGCTACGGAGAAATAGCATCTATTATCTTCAGCTCCTCTGACACCCTGGAAATTTGAAAAAACAAGCAGCCCCACCCTACATGATCTAACAAACTGAGCTGAATCTGGCAGAAGAAGGTGGGTCTATAACTTCCATGAAGGCCTTTTAGTTTAAAACCAGTATTTTGAATTATATTCAGAAGTGAACCAGTAACCAGCACTAGTCCCACAATCTAAGCATTATGTGCACCCACTCTCAAGAATCAGTTAAACTTTGTATTCTGGACTAACTGTAATTTCTGGGTACCTTTTAAAGGCAGCCCCTTATAAAATGCATTGCTTAGTATATGAATTACAGTTGTCAGGTTCTCCTGCACTGTTGTTCAATCAGGAATCATAAGTCCATGGATCTGCAAATCATGAAACTGTTCCTGAATGGATACTACCTGCCCATCCAAAAATAACAGTGGCCCCAAAGGAGAATCCAGACTTCGAAACAGCAACTCTATTTAGTTTAGATTTAGTATGAACCTTCTTGTTTCGACTCTCATAGCCTCCAGACCATGGGATGGAATATCAGCAGCATAACTAAGGGTAGTAGTGTATAGCTGGATATCAGCAGCTGATATTTTACCCTGAATTGTCAGATGATCTCCCTCAGCAATTCCATATAAATGTTAAACAGTAAGAGGGTGAAAAATCAACCCAATGGCATCCTATTAGTGAGGGGCTACTGAACTAACCTCTCCTCCCTTATAACTACCTGAAACTATCTACAAAGACAGGAGCAAAACCATTGCAGAAAGCGGCTCTGACCTCCACAGGCACTCCAGTATGATACCATAGTCAATGGTATCAAAAGATGCTGAGAGATTTAAAAGTAAGAGGAGAAGTTTGCTACCTGTATGCAGTCTCAAAATAAGTCATCTTAGGTCATTTGACCAAAGATATATCAATCCATAGCCATGCTTGAACCCAGTTGGAAAAGGGTTCAGATAATCTACTTCCTCTAGGATATTACACAGCTGATCTTCTACCAATGGCTCAATAACCTTTCTCAAAAAGGAAATGTGGAAGTTCAGGTGGTAATTATCTAAGAGATAGATGCAGTAAAAATGAAAGAGAATAATGCTATATAAAGTGTACTTTTAAAAAAAGGACATTTGCAATAATGTAGTAAAGAGAAGAAAGAATAAATAGTGAAAAAAAATAGAAAGGGGAAAATGCAGAACAATTTTTATAGAAATAAATAATGATTTGGAGACGGGTGAACAGGGCTAAAAGGAATCCTTGGGAGAGTGAATGGAATTCAAAATAAAAATGATGAAATGATTTGGGATGAAAGTGAGGGAATACTGGAACAAATATTTTACAGATTGGTGTGGAAATTCTAGCAATATATTGAAGGTTAGAATTTAAACAAATTCTATAAAAATTAGTGTTCAGGAAAAAATGATGAAAAAGAATGAATTCTCTCAGGAAGTTGAAAAAATGGTAGTGCTTTCAGAATGCACTGTAACTGAACAACAGTTAAAACATGGATATGATTTAAGAAGAGGTTATATCACTTATTTAGTGTATATCTCAAGATTCAATCTATGCCTCACTGGGAAAAAAAATGTTATTGTTCCCCTAGGGTCTAGGCAAAAGAAAATATGGCAAGAGTGAATGTGAGAACTTGATGAAGGTTAACTTGTTAAGAATTCCTGGAAAAATGCTTGGCAAAATTGTGATTGAAAGGGTGCAAGAAACGATAATGAGCAAAATTTGGGAAGTGCATTGCAGGGGTTTTTTTGTATCCCCAGGTAGGGAATATCAATGAAGAGTTTTGTGCTTCACTTCTGTACACTTATGAAAAAGTGTATTATATGTTTGCTGAAATAGACAATACTGCAAAAAAGACCTCAAAAAGAAGTTTAAAGAAAAAAAAGGCAATGGGCAAAATGATGTATTAAAACATGGAAAGAAAGATGGTTTGCAAGAAAATAAGGGCAAGGAGAGAGATATTGAATGGCATTGGTGCACATTAGGTTTAGCTGTTTTCTTATTTTACTTCATGCTTTCAATTTCTTTTGCTTATTATCAGTATTTCTTTCATTTTTTCCTGTACTTTGTATAATGTTACCAGGACCATTGGTTTGTGTGACTAGGCTGTGGGAATTTCTTAAGTTCCTTTCTACTCAGCATTCTTCTCAACTTGGCATATTACTACTGAGTTATTCAATATTTTTGAATAACTCTGACCAAAGCACTCTGTTTGAAGGAATTTGAAATCAAAGCACTGACTTTATTTCTTGGTACTTCTGGATTTGTTTGCTCTACCTACCATAAATACACAGTTGACAGGAATGTGCACAAAATGGCAAATGCATTTTGCAGAACAGCCTCCCTGAAATGTTCCATCAGACCAAAATGTGAGATGTTTTGACTGTTCCAGCTATAGGAAACAACAGGAAATAATAAAAGCCTCTCTCTCCCCCTCATTTTTCAACTGAAGGCCAAATGTTTAGGCAGTAGCACAATCTGTGTTGAGTGCTAACAACTAGCCAACTTTCAGACCAAATAGCAAAAGACACTATTTAAAAAATGCTTATGAGAAACAATTGAAAGAAACAGCTGTGACAGAGGAACAGAGAACTATCTCTTCTTATCCTGGGCTCTAATGAGGGTTGGTGCCAAATAGCAGTGCTAAAACACACAAAACACCTAACTGCAAGAATAAATTTTACTAAATAAGTAACCAGATGGAGATTTTGAGGGCAAAGATAGATTCCCTCAAGACAAATACTGAACTCCTGGGAACTTAGTTTTCTTGGTATATTACATGCTCTACTAAATAAATAAATAGCAGCCCAAAAGCAAGGTGCAAATCAATGCTCCAACCAAGTTGCCATAAAAACTTAGAATGCTGATCCCAACTATAGAACAAAATGTCCACGTTCTTCCATTTGAACAAAAGAAAGAAAATTCTGAGGTTTTGCTTCAAGATCAAATTGGTCAGCTCAAGCATAGGACTGTTCCCACTCAAACCATTTTTCACATCATCAGTAGACTGCATCTGTAAAAAAATAAAATTGCAGCTAAGCAGAGTTAACTGCTTCTAAAGTTCAGATAAATAGAGTTTGGCTCTTTCATTTAAAAGTCAGCAATTTTGTCACTGAATGAATTTGCCTGAAGATGCAATTGTCAAAACAGGGCATCGTCAATGAAAAGCTGTCTCTAATAACCAACTGCTTTCAAAGTTTGGATATAAAGCAAAGTTCTAATTAATGACGATAATGGTTATTGCTTTTACTTTTGCTGTCATCTCAACATTTCTATTGCTTTCAGCCGTTTGAAATACTTCATACACACATTTTTAGTTTAGTTTAACATCTCCCAGATGAGTTGGAGTATATCTTCTATAACTCCTTATAAATACCAGTTTTGTGTACAGTAATCTACTTCTTTGTGCACATTCTGAGAAACTTGACACTTGACAAAGAGTATCTGGCTGGTAAGTGGTGCTTTCTTTCCAGTGTTTATATTTTAAAATTTAAGAAGCCAATTATTATTTGATTTTTACCATTTCCTTTTATCAATCAGTAGTACATGTGGCAGAATCATGGACAGTATGAATAGATCATCTACCCCAGTTCCTGCTCAGGACTAGAATTTGCTAAACCATCACCTGCAAATGTCCATTCAGTCTCCATTCAGTCCAACAGTCCATATGAAGATCTCCAGTGATAGGGAGTCCACTACAGGTAGTCCTTGACTTATAACAGTTCATTTAGTGACCATTCAAAGTTACAACAGCATTGAAAAAAATGGCTTATGGCTGTTTTCACACTTACAATCGTTGTAGCATTCCCCATGGTCATGTGATTAAAATTCAGATGCTTAGCAACTGATTCATATGTATGATGGTTGCAATGTTCTGGGGGTCTTCTTGTGATCCCTTTTTGCAATCTTCTAACAAGCAAAGTCAATGGGGAAGCTAAATTCACTTGACAATTGCATTACTATTGCAGTGATTCACATAATAATGGTGGCAAGAAAGGTCATAAAATGGGGCAAAACTCATTTAACAGCTGTTTGGGTTAGCAAGAAAATTTTGTGGCTCAATTGTGGTTGTAAGCGGAGGACTACATGTATTATTCTAGACAGACTGTTCCACTCCTTAGCACTTCTTCCTATCAGAAAAGTTTTCTAGCATTTAGCACAAATCTCCTTTTTTTCTTTAAATACTTACACTGATTCTTTAAGATATTTGTAAATTTCTATTTTATCTTCTTCCAGTCTTCTCCTTTGGGAGCTAAACTTGCCCATTGCCTTTAACTATTTCTCATATAACTTGATTTTCAGACCACTTATCATTTTGCCAGTTTCCCTTATGCCGTTCTAGTTTCTCCATGTCCTTTTGAAGCATGATGCTGAGAACATGACACAATATTCCAAGTGTGGCCTAACTAACAAAGAGTATGGAGAAATTATTACATCTTGTATTATGGGTGAAAGGTTTCTATTAAGTCACTCCAAGTTGGCATTGACATTTTTCCTGCATTATAGTACTTTTTGGTGATCCATTTGATTTCTAGATCTTATGTGCAATAATCCCCAATCCTGTACCTATGCATTTGCTTTTTTCTCTATCTAGATGCAGGACCTTATATTTATTGAAATTGTCAGACTGTTGAATTTGGTCCAAGGTTCAAGACTACTGAAGTAATTTTGAATTGTGACTTTTATCCTCAGATGTATTAGCTACACTCCTTAAATTGATATCATCTGTAATCTTGATAAGTAAACTTTCATTCCATTTCCTAGGTTACTCATAAAGAAGTTGAATACCAATGGCTAAGGCAGAACTTTAGGGGCTTACTTGATATTTTTTTCAGAATACAAAGAAGACAGATTTATTAATATCTTCAAATACAGTTGTTTGAAAATAAACTCCAGATCCACTTGACCAAAGTACCATCTAGCTCATATATATCCATATTGTCTACAGATCAAGATACTTAGATTAAGATATTTGCATTTACAATATTCCCTGCATTTACCAATTTCATCATTTGGCCATAAAAAGAGAGAAGATTAATATGACATGACTTGTTCTTGACAAAGTCATGATGGCTCCTGGTAATTGTAGCATTCTTCTCCAAAGTCTTGCAAATCTGTTGCTTGACAATCTGCTCTAATATATTGCTTAGTATAAAATTTAAGTCAGCAACTCCATAATTTTCCAGATTTATTTTTCTCTTTTTTTAAATACCAAGACTATGTATGTTTTTCTTCAACCTTCTCAAAAAAAATCACCAGTTCTCGACCATTTTTTCAAAGATTGCAATCACAAGTTTCTAGATCACTTTCCCAGATCCTTCAACATCCTGAATGTTATTTATTAGGCTCCTGGAGACTAGTATTAATTTAATGTAGCAAGATAGTCTTTATTATACCTTTATCATTTTGATTTCTCTCTTCCTTCAATCAAGTTAGGAATGGCTTCTACATCTTCAGACAGAAGATTCAAAAAGCTATTAAGCAGTTCCACCTTTTTTTTAACCTATTGTTGCTTCTCTGTCTTCTTCACACAATATACTAACCAGGTCCTTGACTCTCCTTTTATTTCAGACATAACATGGAAAATCAAGTAAGGAGCACAACACCAAGGAGAGATCACCAGATATTTATTGAGTGATCCAAGAAAGAGAGACCCTGAATAATGGATAACAATAGAAGTTGAGGACTACAATGTGGGAAATCCTAGGGATTGCTGGCCAGTTGTCTTTGCACCTGGGGATTGTTTTATTGTTAAACAAAATGGGCAGCAGAGCTGAGGAAGCCCATCAATAAAGGAAATAGAATGTTTAGGGTTTCTGTATGTTGCAATTCCCTTAGGAAGCTGCCCTTGGACTGACTGTGGTGACCTGGATGAGGAAACTTCTATTCATTGATTTAGATAAGATTGCAAGATGTGTGTATGGCTGGGGGCAAGGAGAGGAAATATGGATCTGATGGTATTAGGCAAAGAGAAAACTATGTCTGACCTTGGTAATATCTAAAACATGGGTGGAGGAATGAAGTTTCCATTTTGTTTATTCCATTTATTTTTTCCACCACACCCAAAATCCATGTTATATTTTGCATTCCTTGCCATCGTGCTCTCATTCTGAGGTTTAGCCTTTCTGACTACATCCTGACAGGTTTAGTCTAACAGTCTCTACTCCTCCCTAGTGATCAGATGTTTTTCTATTCCCTGTATATCGTTTGTTTTCTCCTTAGGCTTGTCAGCGACTTTACTACTCATCCACAAAGATTGTTAAAGCTTTTTCTTCCTTTCTTTCTTATGAGGATCTTTTGTACCTGTATTTTCAATATCTCCTTTTTCAGCATCTCTATCTTTTTGAATTCTTTAGAAGGCTATCTGCATTCATTTAAATATGCCTTTCTGAAGTCCAATGTATATGACTAACATCAGCTTTTCCTCTTTTAATTTTGTTACACTCTAACATAATGTTAACATTTTCCCTCAAGAAAACTGTTCTTTCCACCCATCAACAAATTCCTGTTTGTTAGAAATAAATCCAGGATACAAATGCTTTTAGTTTATCTTCCATTTTCTGAAAAATAAAATGTCCTATTCCTGAGTTAGTGTTCCATCAAATATCAGAATAGATCAAAACTCCTATTACCATTTTAACCTCTCTTAAGAGCCTGATTAGTTGCTTTTAAAAAGGGGACTTTTACATTTGCTTGATTAGATGATCTGTAGTAAGCTCCTACAGCAATATCACTTTTGTTCCTTATTCCTTTAATCTTATCCAGATGCTTTCAATAGGATTTGAATATTTCAGGAATGGACTTATCCATTTCTTCATTTATGACTTTTTTTTCCAAACAAATTCTTTTTGCTGGGTCTTTTCTCTCTCTTTCTTTTGACAAGTAATACTTTCAGTCATGTCTCTCATTTCATCAGTAGCTATCTTTTCATCAGGATCTAAGGTTGGCTTCATACTCACCCTAAATTGTTTCTGCTCCTGTTTGATCTTCTAGTTGTGAATTATTAGCTGTCTTTTTCAAATTACTCTTTCTTGAGACTCAGTTGCAAGTTGAGGAAAGTGGTTGGTCACCTGATCAAAAAGTCAATGAACTGTAAGCCCTTCCCAAAAATCATGTACTCAAGTAAATAAGCAAACATATAACCCCCTCAGCAAAAAAATCTCATGACCCTGTACAAGAAATCAAACAACCTGTTCCAAAATTCAGCATATTGGTTTGATAGTAATTAGCTCAGTATTATTAGATGGTTAACAATAAAAAAATGCAGTACAAATAAGTTAAAAGCATATTTAAAATATAATGTTTACCAATAATCTAAACCAAATGTTGCAAAAGTTGATAATCTCTTACTAGGACTAATTGCAATTGGGGAAAACAGGAAAGCGGGATAATAACATCCTAACCAGAAATTCAAGCACTATTTTAAGACATGTACAATGACTCTCTTGGGGTAGATGTGTATCTAAATTTTATTCCCTGTGTTGTTTGGGGAGGAATCCCTAGAAAAAATTGAATTCATAAAAGAGTGAATTCATAATAGAGCCTTCAGGATTGAGTAACTCCTTCTGAAACGTCCCATAAATATTCATTCATTCCTTTCTTCATTCCCAAACCCCATCTGCATTTCTTTAAAAGATATTACAAGGAACTGATGCATGTTGGAAGGACAGAAGCTGCCAAATTAACAACGCATCGCCCTACATTATTCAACTGGGAAAATATTTCAAATACAAATTAAAAAGTTATCAAATATCTTATTCAACAAAACCATTCTGAAAGTAATTCTGAAATGAGACAAGGAGGAGTACAAATTCAGTATATTCTAGGACTGACAATTTACTCTGACAAAGGAACTGATACGTCTATAGCCAGCAATAAGCAGAGCTGGCTCCTTGATGTTATGAGATGTCACTAAAGAGGGGCTTCTTGTTAAACCTGTAACTAGAATGGCAATAATTCAATGCTTCATTACAGTCCCTTCTAAGTTGGTGGCAAGTTTTTCTATGCTTTAACTCCTATATTCCTATACTCTTTGGGGAATCAAGCCTCTTCACAATGCTCGTATTCTCCAAATGAGACAATACGGAAATTAAAGAGAGTGATTCCTAAATCATTAACAAAAAGGAATATAATTTGAAAGCGAATTAATAGGCAGGAGACGAATATTTGGGGGGTTGTGAGAATAATCACAACATTTACTGTCGCTAAAAGTTGTTCCCTGGGGTCTCGACATCTGCTGCCTATTGAGGCACACAAAGAGGCTGGGTGGCTTTTTTCCTTCCCATCATAACCGAAGTGGCTTTAATAGCCCAGAAATAAGCATTAATCTGACTGAGAATGAATCGTACACACAGCATGAAAACAAATGCAGCTAAAATAATTACAGGTTGCAGGGAATCAATCAGAGGTATGTAAATAGCTTGCAGGAAAGCATCTGACACACTCTTCTTGACTTCATGTGGTTACAATCCAGATTCCACCACCCATCCTTCCAGAGTTTTAGACTTTATGCAAATGATAGTTTTCTTTCCCAGGTTTAAAAGTGGCACCATAGAGCTTCTCTTATGACGGGGGTTCATAGAATTCTACTTGTCTTCTTTTATTCAGCTGATTTTACGATAGTTCTGTGATCCTTCAAATATTCTCCTGGAAAAGCCATATACAAAGATGTTAGACGTAATGAATAAACATTTAGATTTGTTAGCTATAAGGTTCTACTACAAAGAGGTCAAGAAAAGTAACCCCCTTGAACATCTACAGCAGGTTTATCACTATTTGGAGCAGAGCAGAGCAGAGCAGAGCAGAGCAGAGCAGAGCAGAGCAGGATAGAATAGAATAACAGAACAGAGTTGGAAGGGACTTGGAGATCTTTTAGTCCCATGATGGCGAACCTATGGCACGCGTGCCCAAAATGGCACGCGGAGCCATGTTGCCCGGCATGCCAGCCATTGCCCAGCCCAGCTCCACTGCGCATGCGTGTGTGACCCTGGATTTTCAGCTCAAAAAAACCCAAAAAACCAGCTGTTTTTCGGGCTTTTTTTGAGCTAAAAACCCGAGGGTTGCGTGCGCATGCGCGGGGCGTGCATGTGCTCCCCCCACATCCCATGCACATGCTTGTGTGACTCCCAGGGGGAAAAGAGCCAAAAAACAGCTGTTTTTCAGCTTTCCCCCCCTAGAAATCCCAGGGGTTATGTGCACATGTGCGGGGGGCATGCGCATGCATGTGCGGGGGGAGGGATGCATTGCATTATGGATGGGGGCACGCAGGAGCACACATGTGCTTGCACATGCGCGATTTGGCACACAAACTGAAAAAGGTTCGACATCACTGTTCCAGTCCAACCCCCTGCTCAGGCAAGAAACCCTATACCATTTCAGACAAATGGTTGTCCAATCTCTTCTTAAAAACTTCCGGTGTTGGAGCATTCACAACTTCTGGAAGAAAGGTGTTTGGAAATTTGTAATAATTTGCAATAATTTGGAAAGTTATTCCTTACCTAAGACTTATTTAAGGCTGAGATGATACATTAGTTATCTTGATGAGCTATGCTCATTGCCATCTTGCTGAACCACCTGGCCACGTAAAGAACATTCAAACCTGCCTTCCCTTTTTCTAGACAAATGTGTGCTTCAAAATCAGCACAATCCACCCCAACCCCTAGATAAAGAAGAAACTCTTGTTCATTTCATCTAAAATATATTTTTAAAATGACGTGAGTTATTTTCTATTCAGAAAAGAAACACAGTCTGTTTGTACACATGTATAATAGTGCCTCTTTTTATATGTGATTATGACAAGAAATTATCAGGAATGAAGAGTTGCCATGATTTATTATACTTCATTGTTAAAACAGTGAATGAATCAATATATCAAGAGTTATGGATATTTTGTGCATGGTGGGGATTAAAAAAAGAATTATTCTTTAACATTGGAATGACAAATCTACAAGCACTTGCAGCATTGAACTGTCACTCTATATTCTTTGTCAACATTAGAATTAGTTTCCTTTCAACATAAGAACAAGCAGGAACTTCAAATAATTCTTGACAAATTTCCTTGACTTGTTTGGTCTGCAGTCATACATCTCCATTCAGTTTCTTTGTTTCCCTTCTTTTTAAAATAAAAAAAATGCATTGTATATTTTGTTTGTAGTTATTATCTTGTCAGTTTTGAATATGCTGATTTTTTTTAAAAAACTGAAATAGATAAAAAACAAAACAAAGACATTGAATCATATTTTGCGGACTCTCTGTGGTGAAAAAGCTATGCGTCATAAAGCTTAGGCTTTCCCTATGTTGATGTTAATGCTAGTACACAAACAAATAAGGGATGGATATGAAGGGTGTAGCTCCACTTTCCCTTACTTTAGATGTGAATATCACATGCAAAACATCTAGAACGTGGGTGTCAAATTCAATTGCCAGATCGTGACGTATCATGATGTTTTTTGCCTATACGGAGTCGGAATGGGTGTGGCCTGCGTGTGATGTATCCGGCCCACGGGCCACAAGTTTGACAGACCTGATCTAGAAAGTGCCACATTACCTTCTTTAAGAACAATGATCTCCAGTTGTTTAAAAGAAACATAGGACAAACCATGATTTTAGGTCAGACATTCCATCATCCATGGGTTTCTTTTAGCTTTGACTGCTGTTAGGTATGCACTGTGCAGGCAGCTAATCCATACAGACACACTGTGTAGGAAGGCCAAATCATTATACTATTGAAAAATTCATGGCTTCCAAGACTCATTACAAAACATTCTGAGGGAACAAGACAGAAATAATTTCCCAAGATGTTCCTTTTCATTTGTGACCTGAATAAATAGTAGTTTTGCATAACTTTTCTCCAGCTGGGGCACCATTCC
>JANHJO010009970.1:3097-20489 GCA_032468235.1 Pseudoxyrhopus heterurus
AGGAGGCAACTGGACTTTCTTGTTTTTTCTTTGAAGACGTTTCACTTCTCATCCAAGAAGCTTCTTCAGCTCTGACAGTTTAGTGGGGAATGGAAGGATGTATCTCCCTTGCAGATAACTGGTCATTTGCATCCTTTTAGAGGATGGTTGAGGTTTATCTGTGTCCTCAGGGTCGCCTGAGTAGTGCTCCTGGTTCCTGTAGTCTGCAATTTTTCCTCTGGAAATCCATTGCTACTCCCACACCATTCAAAGAGTGTTCATCCCAAATTGTACAGCTAAAAGTCTGTAGAGATTCTCAGCCGTCCAGGTCCTGGTTGTCCCAAAGGTGCTTTTTCAGGAGGCAACTGGGATTTCTTGTTTTTTCTCTTTGAAAAGACTATCCTGTTAGAGCTGAAGAAACTTCTTAGATGAGAAGCGAAACGTCTTCAAAGAGAAAAAGCAAGAAAGTCCAGTTGCCTCTTGAAAAAAACACCTTTGGGATATCCATGGGAAAGAAGAACCCAAAATGTAGGTTCTGACAATTATTTTTCTTACACCAATTGCAGCGTTTTATGCTTCCCGCTCTTCCCAAAATGAATAGAGGGGTCCGGTTCATGCCCCTTTGGTGTATCTGCCTGTGCATTGGATGAACGTCTTTTTTTCTAAATCGCCCATCTTCATCTTGAACAGCAAAGTAAGGTAATGGTAATTGGAGTTGGTAGGAAGTGTAGTCCATAACTCAGGGTATTGTAATTGGACCAAGAGGTCAAACGACTGCTAGAGTTTGGCTGTCCAAATGTAACAACCTTCCTCAAATGCAATGGAGAATTGCTGGCTGCTTTTCCATTAGCAGATTGGAGCAAGAAGGCAATTCACTAGGGTTGAGCGCTACATCCTGGCTTCAATGTTGTATGAAAAAAATAACTTATGGCCAAGCCTTTGCTCTGAGCTATGCTCACTACTATATGTTATGGAGGCAATTGATCCCCTCAGTAATAACACCACAACACGCTGCATAAAAATTATTTTACTTTGGTCTTTTGTTGCCACCTCATATTTCCCAATAGATACAGCAACAGATAATCACAACTGCTCTGAAACCCCCACTTTCAGATCCGTTTCCTCTTCTATTGTAGGAGACATAGACAAAAATTAAAGGGTGCAAGTCCCATTACAGATAATCCTCATTTAACGGACCAGAATTGTTTTCCTAAGCAAAGCAGTTGTTAAAACATCACATGACCATGTTGCCTAACAACAGTTGTGTTATTGTGGTAAACAAGTATTGAGTCAGGAAGGATTTCTCACTTTTCCTGTCCTGCACAAACTGCTTCTGCTTTGACTCCCCCACCTGCCTATCTCCTCCCCATCTGTTCTTTTGGCATCCTGCACAGAATGGCAAAGATGAAGACATAACTCCATTGGGCCACTGCCATGACCTACTGCTGCCTGCCCTCTTTCCCCAGCTGACTATTGTCTTCTTTGCTTCTCCTTCACTGGGCTCACTGCCATTGGCCGTCCTCAAGCCCCACAGAGCAGGGCCCCTGCCCATTACAGAATAACAGTTGGAAGGGACTTTGGAGGTCTTCTAGTCTAACACCCTGCTCAAGCAGGAAACCCTATACCATTTTAGACAAGTGTTTGTCCAATCTCTTAAAAACCTCCAATGTTGAAGCACCCACAACTTCTGTAGGCAAGTCATTCCATGGATTAAATTGTTCTGTCGGGCAAAGAAAAAACTCTGTCTTATGCCCCTTGCAATTGCTGCCACCGCACCATTGCCTCCCTGGTTCTTTGTTCAGCAGGCTCAGCCCATAGCCTGACTACTCTTCAATGTTTTTATTAATGTCTTGGAGGAAAAGCAGAGAATACTTAGCAATTTACGGGTGAGACATTAGAATGAATATTGTTTGTAGACATAAATAAAATTCTAAATGATCTTAAGAGAAATGGGCTGAAAAATAAGTGACATTTCACAGAGACACATGCAAAATCCTTCGAAAACAAATCAAGTGCACAAACGTAAGGCAGAGATATCTTGCTAAGTGTAGTTGTGAAAAAACTGCCAACTAATTTACTGGAGAAAAGGGACATGCATCAGGGAAAGCAGTATTTCCAAATCATATTCTAATCCGCATTGGCCAGGCTCCATCTCAAGTACATAGTTCTAAGTACTAGAATTCAAAGAAATTGGAACAGGCTTAGAAAAGACCAGAGCATAAAGTCACTCTAAGAGGGACAGGGTGGCCTCTAAATATGATTGATTGGTTAATAAGCAAGGAAGCAACAAGGATGGTAGTGGCCTAGAAGGTAAATCCAATGAAGCAAGCTGGAAGGAGCTAAGTTTAAGCCTTGAGAAAAATGACTGAAATGGGATCTGGTATCACTTTTCAAATACCTGATGCCATATGGAAGATAAATACTTGCTCTCTATTCCAGGTTGCAAGACACAGAATAATAAAATAACAGAAAAGCAGATTTTAATTTAATGTTAGGGAGAAGAAAATATCTTAACAGTCAGTTTCGCAACCCATTGAAGGTCACTAATATTATCAAGGCAATATGTTTCTTTTATAAGTTCATACTCACTGCCATAAGACCTTTTAAAGTCAGTCCATTTCTCCGATGTTACTTGGCTTTCATTATAATTTATTGCTGTATATAAGCCCTTAAAATACTATCCAATCTAGATACCTAAGAGTCCTATTTTAGGTACCTTGCTACGTTTCAAATGCAGCAATCTACTTAAAACAGGTGATTCTGCTGGTGTCAAAAATCTGCATGTGTTGTCTCTACTTCTGGCTTGTTCATTTTTCCAATGATTCTCTAACCGTGACTGACAATTTGTTCCTCTTTCCAGAAAACCAGAATTAGGTATGCCAGTGTTCCTTCTCATACCAACCTCTGCTAGTCATGGAGCTATTAAGAGCTAGAGCTGTAATTTGGCAGCAGGTTTTCAATAAGTCTATCCAGGCGGACCAGGGCAATCTAGGTAACCAATGAGTGATAGGAACAGAAAAAGAAAACAGAAAACCCTCTGAACCAGCAAGATTACATCCTTGATATTAAGAGCCATGGTAGTGCAGTGGTTAGAGTGCAGTACTGCAGGCTACTTCTGCTGATTGACGGCTGCCGGAAGTTCAGCAGTTCAAATCTCACTAGGCTCAAGGTTGACTCAGCCTTCCATCCTTCCGAGGTCGGTAAAATGAGGACCCAGATTGTTGGGGGACAATATGCTGACTCTGTAAACCGCTTAGAAAGGTCTGTAAAGCGGTTTATAAGTCTAAGTGCTATTGCTATTGACATTACATGTTCCAACCCTGTGGTGCTCTCTTTGACCCACTTTAAAATCTGGTGTTCCATGGTATTTGTATAACGATACCTCTTTTGCAGAGTAAACTTTGCCCTTGTCATTTGGAGAAACTTGAAACTCTACCTGTTCCTTTGTTGTTCTTTTTAGAGCAAGTTGTACCCCACCCTCATAATGGAATTGCTAGCAGACGTTCCACTTGTTCTGAGCATGATTTTATTTGCTTTATATTGTCAGACCAGCACAAGTATTACAGCTACCATAGGAAAATGCTGTCTTACTTTTAGGATTATAGGATTCAGTCTTTTCAGATTTTAGAATTATGAAACATTATTTATGCTTTCTACATCTTTTTGTCACATGACTGGTCACTGACCACCCATTATAAAATTGTAATAATCCAAAGAGATAGTGGATGTGATCCGAGGCATGGTACCAATTTCAGTGGAGTGCTTGAATTTGGATTTTTGCACTGAGCAAGATTGGCCCCTTGCAACTTCAGGATTTGAAAATATATTTTGTTTCCAGTTCACCCAGCCAAAATGATTGCTAAAGGAGAGGGGAACAACCGTGGCTAATGGCATCTCTATAAAAATGCATGATATTACAAGCATTCAGAACGGCTCACTGTGGAAGAAACCAGTGGAGCACCCTAAGAGGAGGAAGGGGCAGGAAGCCACCTTGGCTGCTTGTTTTCTACTTTCCACAAAGCTTTTCACGAGGAACCAGCATTACCTCTCCACTCTTTCCTATAGCACCAGCAGACCTCTGATAAGCATTGCTTTCCATTTAATCAAACCTATATCTAAATATTAAATTATAAAATGGAACCTATTAAGTCGCAGATAAAAAGATTGCTACCTCTGCTTTAGAGTGTTTGTATATCAAGCTCATTTCCCTTTGATGTGTTTATCAGTGTTACTCTAATAAGGGGTAGAATAAAATCAGTCTACTATATACTACCTGCTAACATAATATAGCCTTATTAAGATCATTAATCAATTAAAAAGGCATTGATTTATTTTAGTGCCTCAGAACAGCAAAGTATTACAGCTGTAATTAAGTCCATACATATATTCATTCAACTTTGGAAGTGAGATGGAAGTAGGCAACCATATGTAAATTGAAACTATTAATCTATTTTTATATTGCTTACAATCTTGAGCACTTCATCTCATAACAAAGAATACTTTTGTTTATTGATTTCCTGAAAAGTATTGGAGTGTAGGCTGTATTAAAAGCTAGCTTATTTTTAAATTTTTCAGTTTTACCTCGTTTTCAGAAAATAATTTTGTGAAATATGAATAATGGTAACATTCTCTTTTTGCTCGACATTTATCCAAGATACAATCTGAAACTATAAGAGTACAAATATCTTTTTCACCATATTTGAGCAGTTTGTATATTTATCCTTTCAATTCGCATGATTTTTTCCCCCCAACAGTGATAACCACTTTTCATGTCTCTGTCCATCATCCTTTTCCATTGCTCATTCTTGTCATCTGAGAAACATGATATATTTTGTTCACCCTCATCTTGACATTCCATTGTTCAGTTTCAGGCAAGGTGTTTTCCATAGGAGACCCTGTTCCTCTTACATTTGCACCATTACTGAAATTGGCAATTATAGTTTTTCTCTTTCTTCCCTTACTTCTCATATTCAAGAGGTGATCTTAGTTTCTTCACAGGCAAGGGCTGGGGGCAGCGTAGTACCACAGGGACCTGAGAAATGGAATCTGAAAAAGAAGATTTGGGATTTAAATTGTTTTTCAATAAATTATAAATACAGTATATATTTTATTAATTTAAACCATTTATGGAGTTGCCACAGCAGTACCTATTATAAATGCATTTTGGCTATTATATCAAAAGTTCAATAAAAAAAAAAACAAGGCAACCTTAGGAGAGAGGTGTCTGACCCCTCATGCCAGTACAGGAAGTTCTATAAAAAGAGAGACTGCTAAGCTTTTTCTTATTCATTCATCTTTCATCTTCATTTGTTTTTCCATGAACGTCTACAGTGTTGCTAAGAAGACATAACAAACTACTGTAAACTGGAAAATAACCTTGTCTTTCTAACAAGCATTTATAAATCCTTCCAGTTCTATTTACATTACTGCAAAAAGATCTCACCATAACAACAAAAGGTGTTACCTGAACTTATCCGTTGCCGGAGTGCTTTGCATATTGAATTCTGCAACTGGCACTCCCCTGGCAGAGACCTGAGGAGCAAACATAGCAGCAGGATATACTACAGAAGAAGTTCCAATCTGTGAAAGAGAAACAAAACATGGCTGCATCAAAGTCAGCAACAGGCTGACTGAACTAATAAAGCTTGCCTGGCTTGCCCTCTAACTTTGCCTGAGGCAAATATTTGCTTTCTCAATCTCTTTTAACTAGAAAGTTTGACCCCCAACCATAGGAATGCAGCATTAGGATTAAACAAATGGTAATACTAGCCTTCGGCCACAGATCTACAAGTCATTCCTCAAGTGCTATTACTGCTTTGGACTCAGATGTTTCTTATCTGACCATCTGCCTTGGCTGCAGCTCTTCCTTCTGATCCCCAAAGTTACTCTCACAGCCCATTATAGTAAGTTTTAGCAATTTACACAAATATCAAATCAGTTTATATGATTACTTTTGCCCACCAATTTGTGTGTGCACATGTGTGTGTGCATGTGTGTCTGGGTCATTTTTGACTCTGGCGGGTAAGTCCATGCAGCTTTCTTGGTGAGATTTTGGAAGTAGTTTGCCACTGCTTTCTTCTCCTAAGAGTTACTGGCCCAAGGTTCCACAGCTGGCTTTGTGCCTAAGATGCGACTAGAACTCCCAATGTTCTCACCTGGTGCTTTAAACCACTGCATCAAACTGATCCTCACTGATTATAATAAGAAATTATAATTTTAATTATAATTAATAAATTGACAATATTGGCCTATACAATGTTAATTTTGGGGTGCCTCCAATTTAGCAATATTTCTTAAAACAGAACAGTAGGTTAGAACAACAGGGATCTTGGAGGTCTTCTAATCCAACCCCATATCCATGGCTGGAGATCCTATACTATTATGGAGAAAAGGCTGTCCAATCTCTTTATAAATGTCACCTTTGCCCAGCTCCTGAGTCAGCTCTTAAGCAACCACGGTTGATTTTGAAAAAAATATATCCCTAAATTGACACTTTTGAACACTGATGTTGGAAAAATCTTCTGAGAATATTGTGGACAGCCAAGAAAACAATCAAATGAATTATTAAACAAATCCAACCAGAGTTCTCATTCAAGGTACAAATGACCAGGCTCCAAATATCCTACTTTGGATATATGACCTAGATGTCTGGAGAAGGCTCTAACACTGAGAAACATGAAAGCAAAGAGAAGTAAACCAGCAGGCAGGTGGTGATGGGTGCACTGTTGGAAGACCTGAAATTCCAGGATAAGGACAGATCACCATAGATAAAATCTCATTGTATGGGTGCTAAGAGTTGACAATGACTTGATGGCACATAATTAAGCTGGGCTGGAGCAGAAAAACCCAGGGCTGGTTATTAGATTGGAAAAAATGAAAAACAGAAGAAAGCAGTGTATCATGTATATTGTTGTCAATGAAGCATGCCACACTTGGTATTTGTTGAGAGATAGATATCTCTCCTAAAAAGTATATAGTTTTACTTAGTTAAATGTCCTAACACACCGAGAAACACTGTGATGCAGTAGTTAAAATGTTGGACTAGGATCATGGAAACTCTGATCCTAGTTGATCATGAAAACTCCTCGAGTACTGTTTTGGCCCAGCCTATCTCATATTTTAGTGGACGAGAAAACAGGAGGGAGTACTACATACAGATATTTAACCCCTGGATTAAAAGTGGGATACAAAGTTAATCAAGTAAGAAAAGCAAGTAAGTTTTAAAAACTACTCACCACCAAACAAAGATCACATATCTCAAGTTCTTTTTCAACCTCTGTAAGGATATTAGAATCCAAAGTTTCTCCAAACCATACAACATGAGGTCGCAAGAGGCCTTTGCACAGTTCACATCTGTCTCCCACAAAATATGGAGAAATTATATATATAATTGAAGCAAAGCAGAAAGTTTAGTAAAGCAGTTTAAAAGAAGTGATCACTATACTTTAGAATATGTTGCACATGTATCAACTTCAGTGCAAAATTATTATATATTATTTAAATTTTAGAAAAATCCATTAGGAAAAACTTCATACTTTATACAGCATATACATTTAATCCAAATAAGCTATTCAAAATATTTCACCAATCTTGATATTGTTGTTATGCAAATAAATATTCCAGCCAATGAACCAAATCTAAATTTTTGGATTTCAAAATAGAGAAAATTATACATATAATGCTGCTAAAAATCACTGGGCCCCCCAAAAAATTCTCAGCTTACCGTAGATAAGTCATACAACAAAAGGCTGGACTTTCATAATATTAATATGAAACTTATCATTTTGGTCTATGATAGCATAAATCCAGTGATTTTAATTACATTTTAATCTTAAAATTTCTTAGAATGAGCAGAACAAGAATAATAGCTGAATTCTAAGCAACTGCATTTCAAATTAAGGGTCATTGAATTAAATATAAATATACTTAGAAATGCAGCTTATGATACAGATGTCAGTAGCCCAGTAGGTATCCACAAATGGTGGAAATCATTCCTCAGCAAAACTGAGAGGGAGATTTGAGACAATTCTACTTCTCCTGGAAGTTTGGAAATCCATTCCCAAGCCAATTTAGAAATAGGGAGGGGGGAATAAAGGGAAAAATCCTGGAAAAGAGATCCCTGTCACTGATGGATTATTTTTATCATGAGCATGACACTAGCTAGATACTATCAATACTTTCCAACATCGGCCACAGCGGGTTCAAGCCCTGGCAGTCAACGTAGCATAGAGACCATGTTTCAGCAGGAGAAGGCAAATCAAGCACAGTTGGAAGTTAAACCAATGCTAGAAACACTAATAGTATGTGTGGATACCATCAAGGATGATGTAAAGGACTTAAAGAATGATTTAAGTAAAATGGATGAAAGAATGGAGAAATTTCAACAAAAAATTGAGAAAAATGACCAAAGAATGCAGAAAGTTGAAGACTGAACAGATTGAGAGGAAGGTTGGAGAGATAGACCACAGAGTTTCGCACTCGGAACAAGAAAAGGACAGAATGATAGCTATTTTAGAAATGGACCGAGCGGATTTCTATCTTAGATTTCAAAATGTGGAAGAAGAAAAGGGAGAAAATCTGGCCGACATAATGATGGGACTCTTGGCAAAGGTCCTGGAGATAGAAGAGGACAAGGTCTTGGGAGAGATAGATGCAATTTTTAGGATGCGCACTCGTTACGCAATGAGGAACAAATTACCCAGAGAGGTACATATCAGATTCACAAAGAAAACAAGAAACGAGATCCTACAGAGAGTTCAGGAAGAACCATTGAAATACAAGGAGAAGGAGATAATAGTCCTGAAGCAGATATACATTCTTGACAAATGAATTAAATAAATGTGGAGTGAACTTCAAATGGTTGATTCCAGAAGGAGTCCTAGTTACATGGATGTTGCAAAAACACCGACTGGACACAATCAACAAAGCTGAAGCCTTCTTCCATGACTTCCTACAACCATTGCGGGCAGGAAGACTAGAAGAGAGAGACAAGGATAAGCAACAAAATGGAACCCTGAGGGTGAAGGAGATACAACAGAGAGAGACCACGGAATTGCAAGAAAAGATAGATATTGATGCTGGAACAAGACCAAAGGAACTAAGAGAACTTAGAGTAACCAGGGCAGTGAATTCTACATACAAATAATTATGGAGGAAGAAGTAAAATTGATATCATTAAATATAAACGGACTGAATTCAATAATTAAAAGGAAAAGGATTTTTAACAAACTGCAAAAACTAAAAACAGATATAATTTGTTTACAGGAAGTTCATATCAAAAAAGATAACAGTAAGGTATTAGAATACCCGAAAATTGGGAAATTATATAGTTCACTGGCGCAACAAAATAAGAGAGGAGTTGCACTATATATTAAAAATGCATTGGAATCTAAATAAATCTTTATGGATGAAGAGGGAAGGATCCTGATGGTGGAAATATGGTTAAATGAAAAACTAACACTGTTGGTGGCAATCTATGCCTCAAACACCAAACAGGATGATTTTTAAAGAACACTACATAAGCGAATAACTGAATTAGATTATGAAAATATATGCCTCATGGGAGATTTTAATGCAATTGTAGACAAGAAGCTAGACTATAAAACTGGCATGGTCAACAAAAAAGAGAGAAGAATACTTCCGAAAACATTCTTTAAAATGGTGGAAGAATTGAGAATCCGAGATGGCTGGAGGGAAACACACGCCGAGGCAAAAGAGTTCACTTTCTACTCAGATAGACATTTATCATGGTCCAGAATTGATACGATGTGGATATCAGCAGATTTAATACTTAATATACAGGATATAAACATTGAGACAAGCATGTGGGCAGATCATAACCCAATAGCAGTGGCCTGGAAAGGACAAAGAAGGAGGTTGAGATATTTGCAAACTCCTTAAAATAATTATCTTTTTCTGGGATAATCTGGGAGGTGGTTTAAGGAGTTGCAAGCAGGTTCACCATCATGTGCACACTCAAGACCCTTTTATCTCTGCATCCGAAGTCCAGAATGTACATTTCCAATTTTTTACTATTAGCATTATTTCTAGGTAAATATGCTTACAATTGTCTTATTATCAAAGTTATAACAATTACATAAGCAAGACTTCCACTGTTCTTGCCAGAAAGATCTGAGAGGCAATGCCTCTTATCTCTCAAGAAAAATATCTTAGCAAGATGGAATCTAGCTTGTCCATTGCATAAGGAAGCTGCAGATGTATATTATCTATCATCCATATAAGAAAGAACATTAACACCTTATATAGTATTCTTTTTTTCTTTCCTTCCTTACAGTGCCTACTTATATTCTGTGTGAAAACTAGGGCTGTCCTACAATTAACGTTTAGAAGCCTTTTCCAGCTGGAGGAGGAGGACTACAAAAATATCTACTTTTGTAGTCATTCTTACTTCCTGCAGCAAAAACTACAAATGTTATATGAACAATTCAAGCACAAACCCAGAAGGAATCGGTTTAGTAGTTCTCAATGTTACTTCAGATAAACAGTTTGGAATGCAGAATTTGACTACTGGTCATATTTCTTCACAACATTTATCTGTGTTGTTTTATCATTTATGAAATTTAAGATAATGTCATATTCGTACCATTATTCATTTCATTTCAAATTTAATTTTTATCACCACTGTGTGTTATTATGAAGGAGAGTGTATATATGTGTATGAGACAGCACATGACTATACAGGTTAATTAATAAAGCAGTGTGAATTTCACAACTTCAGCATAATGGCAATACCTGAAATCATCAAAACACTGTTTATAAATTGTTTTATAGTTTTCTCAAACCTCTTCTTAATGTCAATAAGGCTTCTTCTCCAATGTTCTTTCTCATCAGCTTCAATGTTTTTTGAAGTCAACTTTGGAAAGGAAAAAGGGACATGAGTATGATTTTTAAAAATACCGCATTATGGCATCTGGAAATCTAAGCAGCTGCATCTTTGCACAATAGCAGAATTTAGTGACTTTTTAGACCAAGGATTGGATTGCATTCATTTTTTCTTAGCTATAACATCATATGACATACGACTCAGCCAAGAGAAAAGAGGAGAGGAGAGGAGAGGAGAGGAGAGGAGAGGAGAGGAGAGGAGAGGAGAGGAAGTTTCTTGGGAAATTATCAGATTTAACACAGAGAAAACTTGCATTTTTCATTCTTTGTAACATAAGCAATAGCAGGAATGATTGTTTCAGCAATGCAAATTTCTTTAAGTCAAGATATGGTTACGGAAGTCTTTTAAACAATACCTTTCTAATTTCTCTCCAGTCTTCCTGCAGGTTTTTCAATTAGTGGACAATGAAACAGTTAATTTTGTGTCCAAGAACAAATACTTCAAATAAGATTTGCTTCAGATAAGATCTGCCTTATAGCAATAACATTAGATTTATATACCGCTTATCAGTGCTTTATGTTATATATATTTCCACAATCTTTCTCCTTATTAGAGTTAACTAAGGGCTCTTATTACACTAGGCTGGCAATTTCTGAGGCTAGCAGGACATTGTCTTCATTGAATTTACTCTAGAAGATAGTCCCTCAATGCAGATTATCTCTACCCCACTTCCTTTCTGCTGCATTCCATCACATGTATTGTTACAATATTGTTTTTTAAAGTTTATTTTTTAAATAAGTGTTTTCTAGTTCGCTTTTTATTATTTTTTACACCTACTTGAGAATTTCATAAATTCTAATCTTAAGAAGGAAGCTTTAAAAAGGATAGAACTGCCAATAATTGGAATCCATATAGGACAAATAGAACAAATAAAATGAACAGAATGACTCTTAAGTATTAGATCTGGAGACAATCCAGATCTGGAGTGTACCCTGGAAACTGAAAGAGAATTGATTATAGGTGAGTGGACAAAACCATTATGTGAGGGTTCTCCAGGTTCAACCTCCAGAATGACCAGTTAAAAGTATTGAACACTATGTAAGAAATAGGACCTCAGATAATAATACCCCCCCCCATCAGATTTAGCAATGGATGTTACCAGAACTGAAATCTTATAGTCATTCTGCTCATTCTGAGACATGGCATGAAAGAGAGTTGCCAGTAATAGCAATAGCACTTAGACTTATATATCATTTCACAGTGCTTTCCAGCCCTAAGTGGCTTACAGAGTCAGCATATTGCCTCCAACAATCTGGGTCCTCACCTCGGAATGATGGAAGCCTGAGTCAACCTTGAGCCTGGTGAGCTTCAAACTGCCAAATAGCAGGCAGACGGCAGAAGTTGCCTGCAGTACTGCATTCTAACCACTGCACCACCATGGCTCTTTAGTAATACTATTAATTGATCATTAAAAGACTCAATTTACTTTCCATATAGATCTGAAGTTATCTCTGTAATTCCTGGTGCTGGAATAAAATAAATAATTCTGTGCTAGAAGAAGCATAAAATAGTATTGCCTATTTTGTGCAATAGGTCTGTGACAAACAATAGCAAAAGAACTGTTATGCAGCTGTCACACTGAGCAAAAAGGCATCTGTTCTGAAATCCTCCTTATTGGGTTAAAAAAAATCACCTGTATTTAGATTCTTCAAAAAAACAACAACCCTATAAACTGTGTGCTTCAGCTACAAGCTGTCTAGTATAGGAACAGGGAACATTCTCATTTTTTTTATAGCAGCTTGTTTGATATCTGCGTTTTCCCCCAGCTGAAAGGATTTGCAGTGTTAAGACCAGTTTTCAAGGAGAAAAGTTTCTCCTTGAAAATAAACATCCCATACCTTTTCTTTCACTCTAATTGTTAGCAAGGAATAAGAGAGAGGATTTGAGGATAGCAAGAATGAAAAAAAATGGAATGAGCTATTGTATTTCATCTTTACACATTTCACATACAAAAGCACCTTTTTAAAACACAGATATGGCCAGATCCATGTGTTCAAAATGCTCTTCTCTCCACATCTGAGCGTATAAATCTTTTGAAAGCACCAGTCCTGCTGAATTTCCCACTTTCAGGGCATTCCTGAATTAACTTGAAAGGGCGGTTGAAGGGATCGAAATTGCCAGATACAACATGGGGCCACTTGTATGTGGGTACATTGCATACGTTTGGATTTCATCTTCAAACCATTTTTCATTTCCTTAATGCTTGGATCCATAGCTTTTCTTTGTTTCTGCTTAACAAAAGCAATTTAAAATGTATGCTTTGCAGTGTATCTGTATTTGCATGTCTGTGTAGGGGATAAATATAAAAGCAGTAGGGGATGGAGAAGGAAATGACAAGCGAGGATGACTTCTTAATCTAAAGAATGGGCCAATTAGCACCACGTGGCTGATAAATATGTCATTCAGCAGCCCTGTGAAGGCAACCAATGGAGTCATAAAACATTTTAATGCAAAGGCTGTCTTTCCACAAAAGTGCATCCACAGTATAAATATTTTGGGGGAAGGGACCTAGCAATTTCCTTGTGGAAAGAAAGTTGTCCTTACTGCCGGTTTCGGCAAAGTTCCTGGGAGTGTTCTTTCAAAGGTCAATGGAACTCCAGAGAAGCAATTTGAAAAGAGCCAAGTACAGTGTACATTGTGTGTGGAGGGGTGGAGGGGGAGAAGGGAACAAGGTAGAATGTGGTATAATTTGTCTATCGCTTTGATTGTAGAATTTAATTTTGCCGATAAGCAGAAAAACTGGGTTTAAGGTTATAAGGGTATGATATTGTAATGCAATAAGTGTTTTATTCAAGCATTAAAAGACAGGAAATTTTATGTAATATTTTTTGTTGTTTGTTTTTTGTTTTGTTTGTGTGTTTGTTTTCATTGTTTCCTTTTTCTTATATGTTTTTAAACAATAAAATTTATTTTTTTTAAAAAAAGAAGACAGGAATCACCTAAGCATTGATATTCAACCATGCTTTCTGTTATCTGTTAGTGATGAT
Source organism: Pseudoxyrhopus heterurus (assembly GCA_032468235.1). Taxonomy (NCBI): domain Eukaryota; kingdom Metazoa; phylum Chordata; class Lepidosauria; order Squamata; genus Pseudoxyrhopus; species Pseudoxyrhopus heterurus. Next base: position 16,967 of record JANHJO010009970.1, read on the forward strand.
GCCTTCTTTGTTTCAACTCAATATGGTATACACAGTACAGGTAGTCTTCGACTTAACAACCACAATTGAGTCCAAAATTTCTATTGCTAAGTGAGACATTTGTTAAGTGAATTTTGCCCCATTTTATGACCTTTCTTGACATAGTTGTTAAGGGAATCACTGCAGTTCTTAATTTAGTAACACAGTTGTTAAGGGAATCTGGCTTCCCCATTGACTTTCCTTGTCAGAAGGTCACAAAGGGTGATCACATGACCCTGGGATGGTCATAAATATGAGTCAGTTGCCAACCATATGAATTTTGATCACACGACAATGGGAATGTTGCAATAGTCGTAAGTGTGAAAAATGGTCATAACTCGCTGTTTTCAGTGCTGTTGTAACGTTGAACAGTCACTAAGTGAACTGATCTAAGTCAAGGACTGTCTGCACTCTTTCCTCCCCCACTTTCCCTACAAATCCATCCTGTGAGGTAGGCTGGCTGAGAAATACTACCTGGCCTAAAGTCACCCAGGGGCCATTCATAACTGACAGTGAATTTGAACTAGAATCCGTTCTGACCCAGCCTTAGCAAGTAATGATAAGCTGCTTACTCACGAGTAAAAACAAACCCCTTTTCAGACAGGGTAGGAACAGTTTTTTAGTCATGTGGATAAACAAAAACCAAATGTAATTAGTCCCAACAAACCTGGTTCTAGCCAAGGAATCCAAATTGTACTAGAAAACAAACGGTTGTCTGTGACAACTGGCCACTCCCAAACCCCTCCTATTTATTTTCCGGCCAGGGAGGGGCTGGCTAGCATCCAGGTCTGCTTTTCCCTGAGAGCCAGCTTATTTCTTTCCTTTGCTTTCCTCTTTGTGCACATGCGCATCTGGGATGGGCCTCATCTGATCCTCCCCATCACTCAGCTCAGGCCCCAAAGATGGCTGCCTCTCCACCTGAGGGAGAACAGAAGGCACTGGTTCTGCCTCTGTCTCTGATACTGTTTCCTAATCAGAGCCTTCCAAAGGCTCCGATGCTGGCCCAGGCTCTCCCTCAACTTCCTCCTCGTCTGACTCTGCTGCTAGCTCTGCTGGCAGCCGACGGGCCATAACAGGATCTTCCCAATGCTACTTCAATACTTTCTTGACTTTACCACACTGGCTCTCTCCTAATGGGTCATTGGAGATGCAACATGGGCAAGCATAAATTCTCCTGGCTTTTAATTAGGGTTACAGAACGCATTATTGTGCCACTGAAAATCAGCCCTCCATTTAAAAACAAACAAACCCTGGGGGTGCTTTCATTAGAAGATTGGTACCTGCTTATCAGCTTTGCATCCATGCAGACATCCAGGTCTTATCAAAGATAAGGTGATGGTTTCATTCAAGGTAGCAAAAGTAATGGTCATGGAACTTTGGCTAATAACCTTTAATTTTAATTGTTCGTTTATCTAAGAAATTTAAAAAAAAGATAAATCAGAGTCATGGGGCAAATTCACACAGAATTGATATTTTTTCACTGCTTTCATGTCTGACAGTCTTCTTAACTGGACTAGCAAAGATGCACATAGGCTGAAACAAACACATGTGTATACATCCACAGCAAACACAATCTGAGACAAATGGAAACTTTGAGTTTACACTAGATACTACATTAATTATACTGATGGTGGTATTACCTGGCTAACTCTCTCTAGACCGGAAACCTAAACAAAACTGTACCTAGTTAGTATTTCAGTGTGGAAAATCTAGGAAATATATTTTAGACTGAGATGATGATCATGATCATGATCATGATGATCATATCTTGGAAATGAGAAAGTGGCAAACTCCTTCTAAACTACTGTCAAGAAATTGCACTGCTGTGTTCACATGGTTAACCAGGAATTGACCCTTGCCTTGAGAAAATCTTAAATTTTTTAATTAATGGGTGACAACGACTATGAAAATATTCTTTACAATGTACAAAAAGCTCTCACTGGTGTCAACAGAGGCTTTGAAATAAAAAACAATAATTTTTGCTCTCAAGGTCATGAAGCCCCCAGATTTCATATTCATATTAGAAATATCAGGAAGCAAAAGTAAACATCACATGATCCTATGGGACACTTTGCTTTTTTATCACTACTTGTACCATGGGTAGCATTGGGAAAGGAGGAATAGATCTCAAGCTCCTATAGATCTGCAAAAATCCAAATGAGAACTAATTAGCAGCAAAAAGTGTGTGTGCTCTGTAACTGTGGCCACCTAGGAAAATCATTTTATTTCACTGTATCTACTGTCTGCCTGCCTACCTGCCTCAAATTCTGTTTTGTCAATGCATTTTTTGTAAGGGTCTAATCCTTAAGAACAGGTATTACCCTATGGTAGTAAGGACACATACTTTAAAAAACATGTTTCGGTGCCTGGTGGCAATGCATGAGAGTGTAAAATGTGAAAGTAGTAACCACAAGGAATCAATCTGAATACATCAGGGCTGTCAAACTTGTGGTCCGTGGGCTGGATGCATCACGCGCTGGCAACATCCACATCTGGTTTAGCAAAGGGGGGAAAAGTTGCGATACATCACATGATGCTGCCATGACGACATGAGTTTGACACCCCTGGAATACATGCTCTCTGGTATTTGTAGAACCTGAACCCAACTGAAGACATGATTGACCTAAAAATGTAGAGTAATTGTTAAAAAGTGCCAAAAACAACGGTAGCATCTCATTAGCAAGATACCTGAAATTTATTCCTGAAAAATTCATACCTGAAAATCTAAAGACTGTAGAACTTCTTTTCTGGAATACCAGTTCCAGCGGTGGGTTAAATGGCCATATTTGTCTCTAATGATCCCACCTTCCTGATTCATCAGTAATGCCACAGAAAAGCTGAGTAAGGGGGAAAACAGTCAAGTCAAAGCAAATAATACTATAAGGTTGCTGCTGAAGATATTACTAGTACTATTTTTGGCTCTTCTCATTGCAAAAATATTATAAGCATAATAAATATTGAGGAATTCAGTGGTCCTAAGCCCAGAGTTCTGCCTTAGTGGACTGCTCTATTATAATGATCAAGGGTGTTGGTTCCTACACATGGTAATATCAAAATGGCAAAATATAATAGATGATATCATGACACAAGCTCTGCCCTTTTGTATTTGTGATGTGATTACACACAAGTTCATATGGAATGGAGTTTGTATCATGATGTATATTGGTAGCTGAATTCTTGCAAATATGAAGACTACAGAGTACACATATTTTAATATCATTGCATAATAGTGAATCTTGTTGTTGGATAAAATAGCAATTAAAATACATATTTCTATCTGAAATTAGGTATTAATAGATGTTTCAAAGCCCCATTCTATCTGTTCAAAAAAACAAGTGTCATGAATACAGATGATCAACTCAAAATGAGTTTGAGTCCTTGAATATCAGTGCATTCCTCAGACCTTTAATTTACCTCCTAACCCACCTAGGAGTTCGGCAAGGCTGTATATTGTCGCCTTGCCTATTCAACTTATATGCGGAGCACATCATGAGAAAGGCGGGGT
>JANHJO010009970.1:20589-30742 GCA_032468235.1 Pseudoxyrhopus heterurus
AAGATCCTCCTGAGCTTTTCTGATATTCCTGCAACGTATGGAATGACAACCAGAAAGTCCTGTTGCCTCTTGAAAAAAAGGCACCTTTGGGACAATCATGATCTGGATGACTAGGTATCTCCATAGAGGAGGGTTGTTAATATTTTTTCTCAATAAATTATTATTTCTATACTATTGCTGTTAATAATACTTTCGGCAAGATGGCAGTTGCATTAAAGAGCCTATCATATGTTGCTCCTGTAGATTCTCTCTTTTTAATGATAGCACAGTTGTTTTCATTTCTTCGCTTAACAGTCCTTTCCTGGTTTAAATAGAAAATTGCCTTTCCTATAAATAGGATGTTCTAATATTTTGAAGGGATTTTTTTTTCCCCTTGAAGATAAACAAGGACTTCAGATTCTTTGGCTATCATTTTTAGCCTCTGTCTCTGTCTTTCATTTTGAATGGCTTATCCCTGAATTTGAAATGTCACATTCTCTATAGTAATATAAAGACTCCTGGAAATGCTGAAGTGGAACACAACACAGAATCCAAATTCTGTTTTAAAAAATGACAAAGGAAAAGAAAAAAGTCAGCAGGTGAGAGGTGGACCCATAAAATATTTCTTTTTTTCTCTTTTTAAAAATCCATTTAAACAGGCAGCCTGCTCTTTTAAAGGCAACATCTTATCACAGTACTCTGAATTTATGAATGAAAGCATTATACTGTAATGTCTCGGTTTGTTTTCTAAAATATGCCTTGTTCTTGGGAAGCAAAGAAGGAGCAGGTCCCTATACCATCTCTTCTAGTCTTTCTCAAATTCGGCAATTTAGCAACATGTGGACTTCAAAGTTAAAATCCACCCATCTTAAAGTTGTCAAGATGGTGAAACATTGATCTGTACTGTGAAAGAAGACATGTTGTTCTATTGCCATCACTAATGATCATCCTGAATACACAATCATTGAAGATAAAGGCTTACACAGAAGGATAGGTCTCCTTCATAACTTTCTTTTTCTCTCATTAAGAATCAAAAAAATCCCAGGTTCTTTAATAAATATATCTACGTTGATTTAATATTTTACTTGGTCTAGATGTCAGTTGGAATTGAGAGGCTCCTAAATTGAATCAAATGAATTAATTTAAAATAAAAGTGTAACATCTTCCCATTACACCCATGTTGACCTCATTGTGGTAGCTATGTAGATATGGAGACATATCTGGTGCAGCATAATGGCTGTTCTCAATTTCTTCCAGAATTCAAAGGTATATAGTCTCTGGCGTTAAAGAGATTAGAAGAATATGGTGAGGTAACAGGATGGAAGATAAATAGAGAAAAAACAAAAATAATCGGAAAGAACATCACAGAAAAACAGAAGAAGGAACTAATAGAAATATTAGGGATACAGATTGTCAAGAAGGTGAAGTACTTGGGAATACAGCTAACTGCAAGATGTGCAACGATTAAGAAAAATAATTATAATAAAGTACTGCAGTTAATTAAAAAAGACTTGGAAAAGTGGGGAAATCTTCAACTGTCACTAATGGGAAGGATTGCAACAATTAAGATGAATGTATTACCAAGATTGTTGTATTTCTTCCAAACAATTCCGATAAAATTGGAAAAAAAGTTTTTTGAAGAACTTAATAAGATGGTGTTAAAATTTATTTGGCAGGGCAAGAAAGCAAGGATCAATATCAAAATGCTGCAAGATGCAAAAACTAGAGGAGGTTTTGGTTTACCTAATTGGGAATTATACTATCAGGGTTAACCTGGGTGAAAGAATGGATTGAACTAAGAAATGTAAGATTGTTAACTCTGGAGGATCATGATTTACAGGCGGGATGGCATTCTTTCTTATGGTATAACAGAAGCAAAGTTCATGGATATTTTAAAAGACACTACGTAAAAAATGCGTTACTAACAATTTGGGATAAAATAAGAGAACAACATTATTTGAAAATTCCAGGTTTGTTATCGACAATAGAAGCATTGGTACACTCAAATCTTGTAAATTTGGGTTGTATTATTAGATATAAAGATATTTTGAATGAAAAAGGGGAGTTGAAAACAAAATGAGAATTAGAACAACAGGGAATTGATTTAACATGGTATTCGCAATTGCAAATACAATTGAAATATGAGAAAGATGCTAAACTGTATGGATTCTATGGGGAAATGACAGAATTGGATGAGTTATTAACAGGGAAAGATGAAAGGTTAGATAAAGAAACTTTATGGTTATTTGTTGGAATATAACAAACAAGTAAAAGAAACTATGATTGCTTGGGCAAAAAACTTTGGCTATGCGATAAATGGGAGAAACTATGGGAGAAAAATTATAAATTGACAATGTCAACAGCATACAAGGAGAATTTGTATAAGAAGTTTCACAAGTGGCATATGGCTCCATCGAGGATAGTGAAAATGTCAAGGGATAAATCCGCCAAATGTTGGAAATGTCGACAGACGCCAGGGATGTATTACCATATGTGGTGGACATGCAAGGAAGCGAAGAACTACTGGTTAAAGATACGGACATGGCTGGAAAAAAATGACAATGCAATATATTGAATGGAAACCTGAAATATTTTTATTGGGAATGATACCTGAATCATATAACAAAGATGATGCATATTTAATTATTCATGTTTTGACTGCAACAAGAATTGTATTTGCACAAAACTGGAAAGGTAAAACAATACCCACTGAAGAGAGTGTTATAAGAAAAATTTTAGAATGTGCAGAAATGAATAGGTTGACATTGGCGATAAAAGATAAAGAGGAATCAGAATATTACAAAATTTGGGGAACATTTTATCGTTGGTTAGAGAGTAGATATGAAATGTAATAGTTGTAATGTTATATCCTTATTGATTAGATATTGATTAGATGGTGATTATTATATATGGTAAAGAGATGAAATTATGAATACTTAACATTTTATTATTGACAAAACTAATTTATAGAATATATTTTATTGGAATGAAACTATGAATATTTTAACATATTAAATAATAACAATTTGTGATTTTAGATGCTATGGAAGATAATGGAGAATATTTAATGTGAATATGCAACCATTGGATTATGAATGATATGGTGATGAATGGAAACTTAATGGAATTTGAAATTATGATGACACAACATTTGTAACTCAGGAAACACACACTTTGTTGAAAGATGTTTTATGTAACAAATAAAATAAAAAATTTGGGGAAAAAATACTTTCATGTATGAAGTGTTTTAATGTCAATGCAAATGTTTTCTGATTGCTTGAACAAGCGTGTATATCATGTGTATACTTTTATGCTGTCCGACAAATGCTCTTACAGAACAGAGGCAGCATGTATAATTCTGTTCCCTCTGAACATTACAGTAATGAATATGAAAGCTGCAAACTTGTGGTCATTCAACTGCAACTCAGATCTTGTTGTAGGGCAAATCATAGTATCATGGATAAACCTCATAGTATCATGGATAAACACACACACACACACACACACACACACAGAGGTTGTTTTTGTTTTTGAGAAAATTGACATGAGATCAAAACTTACCGAGGAAGATCTCCCACAGGAATAGTAGCTTCTTCTGTTTCAGGATCTGGAGCGCTAGAATTGTTAACAATAATAAGAACAAACATTTTACTCATAATAAAATACCACATAAGTATCATATTCTTCCTGATACTAGAAAATCTCTAGTTTTGATCTTATTTTAGTGAGATAACCAACAACATGCACATTTTTTTCCTCTTGAAAACTAGTTTGAAAAAAGCAAAAATGATTTTAAGAAATAGGCTTCATTGGCAATAACAAGGAAAAGTTTTACTCTAATGGGAAATGAATACAGTATTTTGCACATTGCCATGTAATAAAGCTTTTCTTTTTCTTTCCTTTTTCCTACTTTAGATATCTTATTTTTTGAGATATAATTTTCTTGAAATTTTAAACATTAAGGAAGTAATTCAGCAAAACATCAGTCATTGCACAGTCAGTCCTCATAACTGCATCAGTCCTCATAATTGCTCACCTGTGTAAATGCTCAAGCAGAAGTTTATATCCCTCGTTCTTGGAATAGTGCCCCAAAATTACAAATATAACCGCTTAACAATTCTACATAGCAGCTACAGTAAAATTCTACATATATGATGTAGGGGCCTACGCAGGACAGCAGCTTGCCCACTCTAGGCTCATATAGCTTGCCTGCCTATTTAATGGTACCCTAGGTTTCTATCATTCTTCAATAATAAAAACTGTGACTATCATGGCACAGATAATTACCCTTTTCCAGCTAAAGCAGGACAGATTGGACTGTTGTAGTTCTCCACCACGTTTCTACAACTGGTGCATCGGGTTTTGAATAAGCTACCTGTGACGTTAAGCAATAATATCAGATTACAATATTAATTTTTAAACTTTTATTTCTGGTAAAACTATAGGGACATGATACATCCTATAAAAACGAGAAGTAACAATATAGCTTTCATCAACATACAACAAAATCAAAGTTAACTGTAATATTTTGAAAAATGGAATGTAAGCATCAACACATACAAGTTATAAAATTACTACTACAAAAGGAATGGTAAATAGCCAATTATTTTTTGGTTTACATTTCCAGACATAAAAAATGCTTGCCTTACAGAGATGTTTTAAATTCCTACATACTTGTAATTTGGGAATATGTAATGTTCATGCGTATTTCTAGAGCTACAGTACTGCCCATTTCCCTTTCTTGCTGAAATGACTCCCTTCAAGATCTGCTGGAGGTAGGACAGGAATAACAGGCTTCAGAGAGAATAAAAGGATCTCCAACTGTTCTATATAAAAATGTGTACATAAGCCTTGAAATCTTAATTTGTTTATATATGTAATTCTTATTGTCTATTTTCAAATGTTAAATTTATAGTCCATATTTTAAGTTCATCTTATATATTAAAGAAAATGCTTTTTTAACTAAACAGAGCCATAAAATTTCCTATTTATCTGAGCAGTGGTGTTCGGAAAAGGAGTAGTAATACAGGTAATCCTTGACTTACAACAGTTCATTTAGTGGCCTTACAAAGGCACTGAAAAAGTGACTTACCATATAACTGTTTTTCACACAACAGTTGCAGCATCCCCATGGTCATGTGATCCAAATTCAGATGCTTGGCAACTGGTTCATATTTATGACGGTTGCAATAGCCCTTTGTCATGTGATCCCCTTTTGTGATCTTCTGACAAGCGAAGTCAATGGGGAAGCTGGATTCACCTAACAACTTTGTTACTAATTTAACTACTGCGGTGATTTCCTAACAACAACTGTGACAATAAAGGCCATAAAATTAGGCAAAACTCACTTAACTAATTTCTTCCTTAACATCAGAAATTTTGGGCTCAACTATGGTCATAAGTCGAAGACTACCTGTATTATCCTATTCTTCCATGTTATTTCCTTAATCAAAATCCTTTCTTATTATTTTTGCTCACAAGCTAAAATATAGGGAAAAAAATTCCTCTCAATCTTTACAATATATGCATAAAAGCTATTTTGATACTCTCCTGAGGAAGAATCAAACAAAGGAAGAATCCAGTCATAGCATGTGCAAGATCTTGGTGTGGAATTTATACTGACAAATAATTATTCATAGTGTTTATTACTATAAAATAAGGTTAAATGAGCCCTTCCTGTGAATTCTTACCATGAATTTCTAGAACATGCTTTGATCCTGCTCTTTTGTGGAGTTCATCAATGTTTTGTGTGATGATTACAACACTCCTGCCTTGCTTGCTTATCTTAGCCTCACACTCTGCTATGGCCAGGTGTGCGGGGTTTGGTTGTTTGGTCATCATTAATTCTCTACGGTAATGATAGAATTCCCACACTCTAGAGGGATTCCTTGCAAAAGCTTCTGGAGTAGCCAGTTCCTGTGAGAGGAAAAATTGTTTGTTATTTTGCTAAAAGAAAGAAAGATTCATAGCTGACCATGAAGACTGACTTCTTTATATGAAGTTGCAATGATATAAAATCAGTTTATATTTATACAGTGTATTCCTATGTTCAAAATGCTTTATGAATATCATGGGGAAAGGTTAGAATAACTTTGGCCTGTTTAAAACCACATATTATATCAAAGCAAGTTTTTATATAAATATAGTTAAACAATACCCTTCCCCCAACTAATCCATTAAAATAAGATTTTATATTATGTTAGTAAAAGTTAATAATTCTAACAGAATTGAACTACATTCACATTTACCACACATACTGTAAGCATTCCAATCTACACTAAGACAATTTTGAAAATACTTTGATACTGTTGGTTTCATCTAGTAATACACTGAATGATTAGCTAACTAGCCCACATATCAAGATTTTAAGTCTACCATAGAGTGGTGCCATGTCATTCTAAGCAAAGGACTTGGTTTTGACTTAGAATACTGTGTGAGCCAGGCCACAGTATCAAACCATACTCAAAGCAAACTGTTGCTTAACGCATGTCATACTAGGTTCTTAAAAGGTATTAAGGCTTTTAAATAATATTTAGCATCCTGAAAGTATACCAATAGTACATACTTGTGCATGCCATTTCCTCCAAAAGCCTCCTGCACCTCGGAAAGTTGGAACGCCACTCTCTGCACTGATTCCAGCCCCTGTGATAATTGCTATATGTTTTGCTTTAACAAATATATCTCGAAATTCAGCCATATCTTAAAAATATAAGAAAAATGCAATTAGTACATTTTTGAAACATGTTCTGAATACACACGTTATTTTGATTAGAGTGTGGAAAATTTATAGTGAAATTATTTTTCAACTATAAAAGTTCCTGTTCTGGGTGGTCCTAAATGAATTCAATCCAATAAGCTTTGCCTGAATGTTAGATATGGATCTTAACATTTCTGAGGAGGAGGACAGGCGAATATGTCCCAAAGGTAAATTATGCTTGCATATTAGTCTTTTGAGTGTTTAAACTAGAGCTAAAAAAGAGAGTTTATACTCAAAATTAGATACATATGAAATCTATTTTGCACGGTAAAATCCAAGGAATCTTATGCAACTTGGTATATATGTTCTAAAAATTAAAAACAGACTTTTCAACAATTTGTATTGATATTTTCTTGTTTTTACCTAAATATGTCAAATAAATAACAGCTTAGTTCTATGATTATCTAGCATATCTAATCAATTTATTTAAAAAATGTTCTTTCTGGGGATAATGTTAATTGCTATTTGTTTGTCAAATTTAGGAGGTCCAACTCTGTAAAATCATTGGGTTGCATGCAATATTAAAAAAAAAGAATACCATAAGAAAAAGAATGAAGCACATCCGAAAGGAAAAAAAAAAACCTCTAACCAACATATAAAGGGATATAAGGGCTTGCTACCCATAATAATATAAGGTCTAGAGGAAAAGTCAATTTTTGGAAACTTTCTATGGTTAACTTTACCGCAAACCTGAGTCAAGAATTTTTTTTGACCAGCTTTAAAAATAGATTGAGGAATAAGAAACAAGGAGATTTCATATGAATCATTTAATACAGTATGAAATCATTCCCCCTCCCTTCAGATTTTATATTATAAATAAAATAAATCTCATTTTTTATCTGAAGGGAAGAAGCAGGCAAATTTGGGGAGATGAATCACCCAATTGCTGTTTTTAAACCAAAGAATTTTTTGGCGAGAGTAGATATGGACAGATAAATTATGAGGAAGATATAGTGGCACAGAAGAAGCAATCGCCCCCCCCCCCATTTAATATTGTCATAAACAATTTCTTTGCTCTCTTCATTCAAGTTAATAAAGATAAATTAAACCTAATGCAACCTAATGCATTTGCCAGTTTTACTTTTAAAAGTAACTTAAATGTACCCAAAATATTCCTTTAATAACAGAAAATAAATTAAATTCCATTATCTGTACAGTCTCCACCATCAACTGTTCTCAATGCCCACATACTGTGCATGTCTGATGTCACAATTCCTTTGTTATACAAGAAGTTATACTTTTAAACTTCTGAATAAATAAAAGAATCCCATCTTACTTGAACTGGGTCGTGCCATTTCAAAATATGCCCTTTCTTTCTTGGCTGGAGCAAGTTTAAGTCCGCAATATACTTGAGAAACCACGTTCCTCACGGTAAGGTTGAAAAGCTTCATTAGGATCCTGTATACGGCTAATAAAGATTGAAAAGAGTCAAGTGGAAAAGTAGCCATCTGACAAAATAAAAAAGCAAAATGCGTTTGCCTGCATTTATCATGGATATATTTCGTAGTAATTACCATAGTAGGTACTATAGTAAATACCATCCTAATAAATTGGCCTACATTATGAGTTACATTCCATTCTAGTCTAGAGCACATAAAGGTACTATAATACATTGCTTTTTATGTTAGTTTTTCTGAGATAGAATTTTCCATAAAGACCACATTCTTCTTTATTTTGCCCATAGCCTTCCTGCTAATACAAGTTGTTGATGCTTTTTTAACACTTATTCACCAGAATGACACAAGTAAAGAGAACGTCTGAAACTGGAAGCTTGAGAAATTATTTGTCAAAATGTATCTTTTCACAAAAGAGAAAAAATTCTTTATTCACTGAAGAACCAGTTCAATGCAATTTATAGCATTAATTTTTAAATTCTAACTAGGTTTAATTTTTTATAAAACCTTTTTTTAAATCTGATGCTAACATTTATCTCAATATACAGTCTACCAACTCAGATAAGGTTATTCACATTTCTTGCCTTATCATTTTCTCCATAACTTTCCTCCATAACTTTATCTATGGAGATTCTCAGTCATCCAAGTTATGGTTGTCCCAAAGGTGCTTTTTCAAGAGGCAATTGGATTTTCTGGTTTTCTTTGAAGATGTTTCACTTCTCTTTCAAGAAACCTCTTCAGCTCTGACTGGATAGTGAGGAATGGAAGGATTTATACTCCTTGCAGATAGCTGGTCATTTGCATTCTTACAGCAAGTCAGTTGTTAAGGCCACCTAGAAGTTTATTTGTGTCATCAGGGACACCTGAATGGTGTAATTGGGTGTGGAGCCTTCTTGGAACTGTTGAAAGGACTGTGTTGTAGACTGGAGATAGATGTCATGTCCCTCCCCCTCTGTTGAGAGAGGGCTGTTCAATTTTGACATAGATGGCCCCTTTGACCCCTCTTTCAAACCAGCAGTCCTCTCTGTCCAAAATGTGGACTTTGCTATCTTCAAAACAGTGGCCTTTGTCTTTTAAATGCAGATGGATTGCTGAATTTAGTCCTGATGGGTTTGTTCTCTTATATTGTGCCATGCGTTTATGAAGTGGCTCATGAAACTAACTGCAACGAGTATAAATCCTTCCATTCTCCATCATCCAGAGCTGAAGAAGCTTCTTGGATGAGAAGCGAAATGTCTTCAAAGAAAAAACCAGAAAGTCCAGTTCCCCCTTGAAAAAGCACCTTTGGGAGACTCAACTTTGCTGTGATGATAAATGACTTGAAGGGACTTTGCTGTCATGATAAGTGATTCAAAGCAAATTGTTCAAATTACGGAGATCCTTACAAGACGACTTACCAGATGTCACCCAATGTATCGGTTATTAAAGTATTCATACATTCACTTTTAGTTGTGAAAATTCACTAGGAATGCTGATGTTATTAGGTAGAAAGCCCATTGCCAAAATAAGCAGCGGGAAGAGTTGTTTTGAGATGGGGGGGAGGGGAGAAAGGAGGGTAATGGCCCAGTGGAACACAATACTGCAATCCCATTCCAACTGAAGTTCTAAAGGCAAAAAATAAATAGAATAACAAAATTTAAGGAGGGAAAAAAAACTATACGGAGAGGTATGTTTTGATCAAACCAAATCGAGCCACCCAAAGTTCCTTATCAATAAAGCAAGACTGGAGGTAGGGACAGCAGCAGATGTCCCATGAAGCCTAAAAAACATTTGACACCTTTTTAAAAAAACTAGATTGAGTGACTATTTAAATTAGAGCAGATCTGTATCTGGGGTCCTATCATTTTTAGTTCTGCCTACTGCATATAATTAATGGAGGGAAAAGAAGGAAAACACCAAAACTTCAATTAGCACAACCGTAGATTCACCACCTTGAGGCGATGTACAATACGCACGTACATACATATAGTCCTCAACGTACGACCACAATTGAGCCCGGAATTTATCTTGCTAAGTGAAAAAT
>JANHJO010009971.1:10082-21569 GCA_032468235.1 Pseudoxyrhopus heterurus
GGAGCTGGTGGGATTCGATCGGCCAAACTGCTGATCTGCAGTACTGTGTTCTTAACCACTGAGCCACTGCAGCTCCTTTGCAGTGGTCCCTTTGTCCCAACAACCGCTTCAGTTGTGGCTATTGCTGTACATACAGCACTGACATTTTTCCCAGAAAAAAGGCAAAAAACAAACATGTATGTTCTGGGGTCTTCCATCTCCAACAGTGTCTCATTCATCACTGTATAGAATCAATGACTGTATGAAGGCATATCTTCCTTATGGATTTTGTTTCAGTTGGTCAACCATAATGTTGCTTTTTTGTTTTTCTAGCAAACACATCGCCTTTTATGAAATCAAGTACTCTTTTTTCTCTCTATGCAAAAACAAGTTCTGGCTAATGTTCAAGTGAAATGATTGAAAAGAACTGAGGATAACAAGATAGTTTAGGATGTACAGGGCAGACCATATAAACCCAAATATTTCCTCCAGGGATTTCCTATCAGCTTCTACTGCTGAGGCACTCACTTTGCTAAGTCTCATAATAGGGTTCACCCTGAAGTGCCTGTGTCTGTCTCTAATGAAATATCAAAAGAAACCATGACCAATGTTCTTAAAGGATATAGACAAGCCTTCCCAGGAGGGGGGGGGGACTCTTGGCTTGGCTATCTATAGTTAACACATTTTACCATGGATGTTAACTTTTTGGTCTCCTACCCCCGCATTTCTCAACATCCACCGCCATTTTATTCTAACAAGGTCATCAGCATTTCTTGTCAGCCACAGGAATTATCATTATCCACCAAAGAGTCAAAGCTTACCTGACCACAACAGCTTGATGCTATGAAGGTATTTCAAGTGACTGTGTATCATTTTCAAAAAGAACTGCAATATACTGGTGTCTTCCATCTCCAACAGTATAATTAGATTCCCTCAGCTACAGACTGAAAAGAGGGCAATGGCTAAATCTGAAAGATGGATCACATATTGCCAGTGTAAGCTGCAGGTGGTTTATCACAGCAGCAAGTCAATTGGCTTTTAGGATAGGCAGCATTTCTAAAAGTTGAGACTTCTTTTTTTTCCCCTTCTTTTTTGCTGGCATTTACTCAGCCACAAAAAAAAAAATGGTTTCATTCTATCTCAAACAATTTTCAAATAAAACACTAATGAGGCAGCATTACGAAACTTAATCAAAAAACACAGGCCTTTCTGCATTAGAACATTGGCCAAATATTCAGAATAATCTAAAATGCTGTACCTTATAACATTCTAGCTTCATTATAACAAATGCTGTGTTTTATCTCATGCATACTTTTATAGTACAAAGTCCTAATACAATAACTGTTTTGTAACCAGATTATTTATATCGCTTTAAGTGGTATTTTAGATCTGAACCCAAATAGCTATGCCCTTGACATTTAAATTGGTAATATCTTGAACTGAAAAGTTATTCAGAGCCTAACATCATTTTATAAAGGTAATATATGAGTTATTGAGATTTTTTGTAATATTAGTAAGTTGTTGGTCCTTGTATACTATTTCCCTTGTCCGATTATCATTTCAATCTTCCGGGATAGAGTGAAATAAGTAATATATTCATAGACTCTGTACATATTTCCAGGATACAGTCTTTTGGACTTTAGTAACTATTTACTACCAATTTACTACCAAGTAAACATTAAGAGATGAACCAAATTATTATGCATGAAAAAAAAAACTGCATGGAAATTAAAGCCCCAAAAGTGACTTTAACATGATCATGCAATGTATAAAGAGAACTTTCCAATATTTCATTCATTGAAAGATCTTTATCTTACATTTAAATCTTTAGGCATTATGGATTTTTTCCTTCAGGTTCCTATATTGCAACCATATCCATTTTGTTATCATACACATTTGGCACCCATATTTGATCAAAACATTCTATATGTTTACAATGCATTCTATAATTGTTACATTGTATATACATATTGCTATTTAAAACTACCTGGAATCATGTGCTAAAAGTGTCTATACATCCATCCATCCATACTATATTTTTGTCTTCAAAAATGCACTGAAATATGCTGAAATGCAGATCTACCTAAAAGAACAAACATGTTTCACAGGATATACTCAGCTAGATCAATAATTTGTGACCTAACAGTTATTTATCATGAATTCAACTATTATTATAAACCAAATGACATTTAGAGAACTGGATTGTGAAAACCTTAAGGGATTTGAAATCATTGCTCTTCCTACTCTTTTATTGTTCACACTTCATATTCTGGAAGATACTATTGTTATTTTACAATGGGCCTACATGTCTAAAAATTTAAACAATGCTCAAGTCTGAAGGCTGTTGAATTCAAGACTGTCCTGTTAAAGCTCCATTCATTAGGAACTGGAAATTTTGACCCCAGATGCAAAGAAAATGACCCTACCTTTTCTCCTTGCTTAAGTAAAAATCACTGGCAGGAGAAAAGCATTCTTTTTTTTTTTCACTTTCCATGTTATGTTTTCTGACTGTGTCATAGTGAGTGAAACAGCTCTCTTGTTCTCTCTCTCTCTCTCTCTCTCTCTCTCTCTCTCTCTCTCTCTTTCCTGTGTAAATAGCAGATGCAATTAAATGCAGACAAGCACAACTCAGAAGCCATTCCGACTTTATTAATCATCTTTCATAAAAGAAAAAGGAGAAATATAACTAACACTGGCGTTCTGCTTGTTCATCCAAGTCCTTGAATAGCTTGTCAGCCTTAACGTGTTTACAAAAGGGATTCCTGACATTTTAATACGGTATCTTTCCTCATATTTGGTTCTTTCTTTCCCCCCCCCTGAACATGCTTTTCCTATTTGATTTCAGCAATTTAAGGGCTCAGATGTTTCACTCTTCATCCTACATTTTCCAGGCAAAATTTCGAAACAAATTCCAATGTGAGTATGTAAACACATGCTTGTTGTAGATGTACTTCATCTATGCCTGTCTTTATTATAGTTGTTTTCCAACGGTTTCTGTAGGGCTGGTTTTATCCCTCCCGCTCCCAAATTGCAACTTATTACAACCTGCTATGGTCAAAAAGGACTTTATTTAATCCTGTGGCAGCTGGATTTTCCACCCGCATCAGTGTCCTGCCTTCATTCAAAAAAGGAGCTTATCAAAAGTAGAGGGGCAGAAAAACAAATCTAAGTCTTCCTGTTGATTAATATGTGCAATTAACGTAGGGGAAAGAAAGCAGGTTGGTATGTTTCAGTCCATCATGGCTGCAAAATTGAACTGTGAGTGGTAGCTAGTGCATTCAAGTGAAGCAGGCTTCACGCAGCGAGCTAATGGAAACGCAGCAAGCTTTTCTTTTTAACAAAGCACTTCAGCAATTATCTCTGCATACTCACAGTAAAATGAGATAAAGTTGGCCAGAGCATTACGAAGGCCGTTAGTGGAAAAATAAATTTACTACTGCTTCCAGTCATTGGGAACCTAGTTAGTTCATTGTTTCATTCACTGCACCTATTAGCTAAAGATGTCAGGCTACATATATCAGAACAAACAGCCAGCGTGCTTCAAAGAAGGGATCGCATTTATTAAGGGCCTGAGGTAAGAAAACTTGCAAGAGGCCCATAAAAAGCTTCACCGGGTACCAGAGGCTGTTATATTATCACTAATAAAAAGGAAGTGATGTGTGCATTGTGAATCTTGCCATATGGATCTTCAGATGGTTCTGTGGTATTGTCCCTCTGTTGAGAAGAATCTATGTTGGTGAAGAGAAGGAAATCTAAGAATTCAAATGGATCATAAGCTTCTTTCCTTCATTTCTCTCTCCCCCCCCTTTTCTGTAATACCTGCTTATTTACTAATTTGGATTGCTGCAATGTGCTCTATAAGAGGCTGCCTTTGAACGCCACCTAGAAACACCAACTTGTCTAAAATGCAACAGTGCACACAGTAATGGCGGCCCCTACGTTTGCCCATGTTATCTGCAGGACTACCTTTGATCTATCCCTAAATCTGTCCTACAAGGTTGGATAGGCTGGCCACTGTCCTAGTGCATTCCCTTAAATATTGCCGTCTGATGGGAGCTATGAAAAAAAAAATCCGCTTTTTCTGTTGGCAGCCACTGCCCTATGGAACACTCTGTCCACTGAAGTTTGACAGGTCTCTATCCTAGCCTTTCATAAAGGTGTGAAGACATGACTTTACCGTCAAGTTTTGGGATAAGAGACTATACGACTTAGCACCAGATTTTTGTTGTTTTTAATGTGTTTGGTTTTATAGTTTTATTAGCGTTCCTATGTTGTTTTTACTTTTGATCGGGAGCCACCCAGCATTGGCTTTAAGATGGGTGGCTATATAAATATTTTAAATGAATAAATACATGTCATCAAGCTTGTAGATGGAACAGGCTGAACCCTGGCATGCAAATTTTCAGCTGAGCATTGAAGCAGAGTCAGAGAGTTCACTTTCATATCATATGTCCCTTTGGATCCCTTCATCAGTAGAAACACATTTCAGGATAGTATTAGTATTTTTCTCCTGCACAAGGTGCAGGGACTCCACCGTCTCACATTATCAGCACCGGCCAGACTTTCAAGGTAGTCCAGGCAAGAAACAGAATTAACAGAATAACAGAGTTGGAAGCGGCCTTGGAGGTCTTGTAGTCCAACACCCTGCTCAGGCAGGAAACCCTATACCATTTCAGACAAATGGTTGTCCAATGTCTTCTTAAAAATTTCCAGTGTTGGAGCATCCATAACTTCTGGAGGCAAATTGTTCCACTGATTACTGGTAATTGTTCTAACTGTTTGGAAATTTCTCTTTAAGTTCTAGGTTGCTTGCCTCCTTGATTATTTTCCATCCATTGCTTCTTGACCTGCCTTCAGGTGCTTTGGAGAACAGGCTGACTCCCTCTTCTTTATGGCAATCAAAAGCATGAGTACTAATGCTACCTTTATTGTAAGGTTACAGTACCAGAATCTTGCAAATCTGAAAGCGCTTCCTCCTTCCTCTGCTTTTACATTCCAGAGAAACCAAGAGAGTCCCTTCTGAGATGGTCTCTCAATTTCCATCCCTGCTTTGGATTCAGACAGTTGTTGTCTAGGATGCAGCTCTTCCTCCTTCCTCATAACCGCTTTCAAACATTTATACTCCCTTTTCAAGCAATCAGAACAAATGTACACACCCACATCTTGCGTCTTTTGTAGCTTTATAACCAACCTGTCCCTGATAGTATTTTAATAAATTCACAAAATAAAAAATACTACCAGAAATATAAAACAAAACAGCTAAGGATTCCTACAATAACAAAAATACTTAAAACATTTATTGAAACTGCAATTTGATAAATAAAATAACAATGAAAAGCCACCAAAACTTATCCTAAAAAGGGAAATATTGACTGACTTGGGGTTGGAAAGAAACACTTGCTAGAAAATTCCAAGGTTTAGATATAAACACCAAATGGGTTCTGTTCCTGAAGCAAATCAGATTAACCTCGACGGCTATTGGAAAATATGAGTACATGGTTAACTCCTCGTTTTGGTATGGCACCTGCTCTTAAAGCATTTGTTAAATGGATTACATGATGAAAGAATTCAGCTTTTGTTTTACCCCCAAATATAAAAATACCCTGTCTACATAATGACAATGAGTCTGCTGGCATAATCCTTGGTAGGTTGGTTGAGGCGGATGTGATGGCCAGGCAGATGTTTGAGAATTGTGAAGGTTTGGAGACAAGATGGAGGCTTCCCCTTGCTCTGAGTGGGTTCTGTCATTTTGTCTCTGCCTCCCTTGGTGAAAGCAATGGGTGGAGTGGATGAGATTGTCAGAGGGGGACTCTCCTCCAAGTCACAGTGTTCAAGTTGGATGACCATATACACTTTGTAAATAAATACATTAATTAAAATAGTCCCATTTATTTAATAGCACAGCCAGTGAAGACTAGACAGTACCTTCATAATTTCACCAAGTATTGTTAGGAATTCGAGTTTAGCCACTTAGAGGCTCTGATTTGCTGGATACGTACAGAATGACAAAGATGGAAAGTTTTTTTTGACTGAATGTGATTGTCCCTTAAGGAGGCCAGCTTTCATTTATCCTACATATTGTATAAAAAGGAAAAGGATGGAAGACCTACCTAGGGGATTCAAATCCTATTTTAATCGATATTTGTTGTTCTGTAACTTTGAATTTATGAGCTCAAAGAACATAGCAAAAATGGTTGAGCTTGTTGGGAAGAAAGTACTACTCTAGACTTAAAATCCTGAGTTGAAGAAATGGGGTTACTTCCAGTATTTTGAGTTGGCTTTCTGCTGATTAAGCGGAAACATAGCTCAGTTTAATTCTATATGGGCAAGATTTAATTAAAAAATGGTCACCATCATATACCTATTATAATATGTATACTTTGCTTTATACTGTACATGTTGAGGTATTTATTTTGTTTGCTTCTTTCCTTTCCTTTTTAGTTTCTTTTCATATTTTTATACTGTCTTGTATTTTCATTTTTGTATATTTTTCTAGTCATTTTATTCTATAGCTGTAAGTAAATAGCATCACTAGACTGATTTTGTTATTTTATGTGTGGTTCTGTGTTTGTGATTGCTGCCTTCCCTTATTTCCCTTTTTCCAATACATTCCTTTTTATAGCTTAATTGAGATTTAGCTAACTAGTTTAATAAGGGAATTCCTCATTAAAACCTCCCTACATACAAGATTGTATGGTTATATAGCTCTGCCTTGTGTTTCAGTATTGCTATCTTTTGGGGGTTTGGGCAAGAAAATCACCATTTGGTCTATGGCCTCTTTCTGATGTTCTAAAATACAATCTTGATTTGTAACCAGGCTGTATTTTAATATACATACCTAATTCATTTCTCTCCATCGTTAATAGAATAAAGACAGCTCTATCATTTTTATAAGTAATTGGTCGCTTTTTTGTTACATATAGAAACTCTCTAAATCAAAACTATTACATTCCTAGTGCTAACACAGAGAAAAGAATGTATTTATAAATAAATAAAAATAATTCCTCTGCACTATTGAGGAAGTGCTAATCTTTAAATGTGCTAATAATAAAAAATTTGTATACTTTGATCTTTTAATTAGTTACTGCCTAGATGAATCATGGCTGAAAGTGATGTCTAGTTTAGGAAGCAAAATATAGAAATGGGAAACTTGGTAGGTCAATGGGGATTTAACAGCCTTTCATCTGTGCTGATCAAAGTTATCTACTCTGACCCAGATGAAGCAGAATCCTCATTTTAGGCTCCTTGATGAAAGATTCACTTTTCATTCTCTTTTATTTTATTTTATCAGATTTTCAATGAACTTCACAACAGAATTTCAAAGCCGTCATTGTTCATTACCTTTTACTAAACTAGGCTTAAAGCGTAGCAGAGTATATCTGATTCCAAAAGTAATCCTTATAGCAATGATACAGAAAGTTAGATTGGTAACAGTGTACTAGAAACATTTTGAAAAGGGATTTTATCTTTTCTATATGTATTAATACATTACATCTCCAGCTCTGGTCACCAGATTCTTTTAAATCTTGTTTCAAAGATCAATAACACTTTTCAGATATAAAAGTAAAATGAAAGAAACATGTGCTTATTTTATGACACTACTCATATACCCTTTCCTATCATCTCTCTAAAATAATCGCATGTCTTTGTGATACTGAAGGCCAACTCATATTTTTCACATTGTAGCGTGCATTTTAAGCCTGTTTGGATTGATGCTCTAAGCAAAAGATGGCCAGGCAACAATTCAGTGTGACTGAATTCATAGGACTCTTACTTCTAGGATCATGCTGCTTTGATCACATGCATGTCCATGGATCCCTGGGGTGCACTCCAAATGTCCAGCTTCTTTCACCCTACATAGGATGTCTCTGTCTTTGCCTAACCTCATAGGCAACTACAGGACTCAGTTGGAACCTAGACTGCTGCTATATTTACCTCAATATATCCCTAAACTGGACACATTTCAAGATGACGTAGAAGAATTCAATCATCATTAAAAGAAATGTTTAGGAATCTTCCATAGAAAATGTCCAAAAACAGACTATACTATCTTCTGTCCCAAGGATGCCCTTATACTGCAAGACCAGCCTTTCCCAAGGGTGCTTCAGATGTGATCAACCACAGTTTTCATCATTCACAACTAAAATGTCCATTAATCGTGCTGGCTGTGATTAGGGAGATGAATTTCAGCACAATAGAATAGAATTTGTTTGGGGAAGGTTCCATCAGAGGAAGAGAGTGCAAAAAATTAATCTAAGATGACATGTTCTGCCTGATGGTCCAAAAAGGATGTATCAGAATAAAAGAATTTTCACAAATTCGTCCAAATCTGGTAAAATGGCATTAGTTCCCATCATATTGTTTTACTTTCCTCCTGAATTTTTATTTTTGAGTTAATTTTAACATTAGGATTATTGCTAATTATTTGCTCCTTGAAAATGATCATATCCTACAACCTGGTAGCATATCAATGTCAATATAATTCCAGAAAAATAAAATCTATAGATGAACAAGATGAGGCACACTTACAAATTAAGCAAACAGCATACTGGTGAAATGCTTTCAGGACTGAGAGTAGAAAGCTGTATTTGTTTCAGCTCCAAGCACTAATCTTTGCTTTCATGTGCTGGTAATTGCCACTGAGTTGGTTAAGTGCTATTTCCATAAAGAGCATGAGTGAAGCCAGTGGTTCTCATCATTAGGCAATTTTTGCTAATTGTAGGTTGGAGCTTCAGTTTGCTTGATATGCTATGGCTAGCTTGTTCCCATAAAGGAAAAATCTGATAAAGCAAAACACAGGCACCTGAAGAAGTGTTTGTGCATCTTTTCTTTAAAAGCCAAACATTTGAAACAGTTTCAAAATATTTTTTAGGGTTTGTTTCAAACTGATGGCAATACTGTGCAATTAATCAGATGCAATTTTTCCCACCAAATGTCATAGGAGTTTATTATTAGATTAGACTCTAGGAGGTTTAATTTTAGACTTTGTGATTTAAGTGGTATAGTGGAGATTAAATACTAGGCGTAATTAAACATGTTGATATGGTTGGAATGAATTATAAAACTCATTAAGTGCAATGTCCTATACCAATTCATAGGAACTAAAGGATCCACATGTTACTAGAAACTAAATCTAGCAACTGAAGTGGGAAGAGAAAAGAAGAAAGATGGAGATTGGAACTGGAATGCAACTGAGAATTTATTTCAAGTGAGATCATGTTTCATGCAATTAATTCTTTGTTTGCAAATAGTTACATTTGCTATTCTTCTTCTTCTTAGCATTTTCCCAAAAGTGCAGGGTTTGCTTTTTGTTAATGGGTGGCAAACAAATTTAATACATAGATAGGCAGGCAGGCTTGTTGCCTAAGCCTCTGGATTGCAAATGAATGATCGAAACTGTTCAATGATAAACATGATCCATCTGGCTTTCATGCATAAGGCAGGACTAGAACTCACACTTTCCTGGTTTCTAGCTAGTGCCTTAACCAGTAGACAAATTGGCTCTCCAGTTACATTAATCTGAAATATTTTTCCCAGATTTTTTTTTCAATCTGGACTTCTATTTTCTAAAAATTCTTTATCTCTTAGTTGTTTATGTCTAACAATCCTTCTATTACATTCCCAGTCTCTCCACAATTGCTCACTCAAAACTTCAGCAGCACTTTTAGTAACAAGATGGGAGTAGAATTCAATTATCCAAAGGTTTATTTGAACACTGTGTGAGCCAGCATACAAACCAAAATGCACTTGCCTACTTAAATCCACTTGTTTAACTTTGCAGTCTAGTTTGTAACTCAAACAATTGCACAAAAACATGTATTAATGAGAAGCAAGCACAGAAAGTACTTGTTAAGGAAAAGTATGCATAAAAATATATTACATATATATATATTATGCATATAAAAGTATGTATATGTATGATAGATAGATAGATAGATAGATAGATAGATAGATAGATAGATAGATAGATAGATAGATAGATAGATAGATAGATAGATTCTGGAAAAATGTGTATAAGGTGATGTATGATCAAAAATGGTAAGAGTTTTCAGGCAGGGATTTCTTGAATGTGTCTGTGTCAATGGGATTTGACAAATTTTCCAAATGATTCAGAAACAGAGCAAATTAAACGTCAAAAAATACAGAAACTGAACTCCCTCTGTTCTTGCCCAAAGTTAGATTCCCTGATTTAAAAGAAAACCCCTTAGTAATGGTACAGTATTTGCCTGAAAAACAACAGGGCAATACACCAACACAAAATGAACAAAAATGGTAAAATTGGAAAACACCAAGAACCAGACCCACCCTACCAGAAGGGGCTTCAATCACCTTCACCGAAAACCTGGTGAGGTCTGAAAGAGCCAGAATTTCAAAGCCCTCTGAAGTACTTGCTGGGTGAGTACTCAGGGGAAATCCATTTCAGAGAGCAAGCTCTGTGACAGAAAATGCACACTTCCAAAGTCCTGATGCATGGCATTGTTTAATTGAAGGAATTTGGAACATGCCAATCCTATGCTACATTTATCTGTCTGTTTGTTCGGTTTAATGAAACAAAGGCAAAAAAAAAATAGATGTCCACTCACAAAAATGTAGTAAAAAGGAAAATTAATTTTCTGAACCATGGCCAAACATCATACGGAGTACATTTCTGTACAGGGAAATACATAAGAACAAGCAAGAATAAGATTTAACTAGCAATTCACATGTAAAATTCTAATGCGGCATTCTTGCTAAACCTGGCTACCTATTTCACCCCAAATAGAAACCACTCAAAGCAGAAATTGCTGCTTCTTTTCCTTGAACAATGCCCAGCCTTTTTGGGGTGGGGGAATTCCAGCCATTTATCACAGCTGTTAGAGAGATGGTACCTCCAAGAGACACCCATAAATCTTGTTGTCCATGCTTAGGCAAGCTAGGACTCTATTGCTGTTTTCCTTCCCTGGAAAAGGAAGGGAGTTGTTGGGGCATCTGACAGTACCTATGTGCCAAATATAGCCAAATGTATCAGTGTGTGTTGGAACTCAAACATGAAATAAAGGAGAGAGGGGAGGAAACATAGCTAAGTCTTTTTTATATCAACATCATTTGTTATATTTTTCTCTACAGATCATCTTGCTTCCATCATACATCCATACCATTTCACACTTTTCCTTTTGTTCATTAAAATTCTCACCTTTCTGATCTTATCAGGTCAATCTAGCCATCATTTCTTGGTCTTCCTCATTCTATGGCCCTTTTCACTTAGCTTTCATCGTAATGGTATGTGGGAGCAACCTGGAGAGAAAGAAGCAAAAGGCACCGCTTAGATAACTATTATTCAAAATGTATCTGAGCCCAGAAAAAGGGTGTCTTAGAAGGCAGCTCCTTCGTTTTGTTGAAAGTAGAAGTAAATGAGGAGTGAAGTATTTTAAGACTTGAGAGATTCTGCTATTGTAACCTTACAAGAAAGGTAGTGTTAGGACTCACGGTTTATGCTTCTTGTCTGGACTACCTTTAGAGATAACATTC
>JANHJO010009975.1:0-16084 GCA_032468235.1 Pseudoxyrhopus heterurus
GGATACTGTGTAATTGATAATCAATAATGAATTTGCAGTTGGAAGATTATTGATAACCAGTGCAGTGCAACAGAGAAGAGTATTATATGGCACAGCATGGAATACCAGCAACTGTCATCGCTACTTCATTCAGAAACAGTTTCAGCTCCTAAGTAGTCTTCAGGGGAAGCTCCATGTAGAGCAGGGGTCTCCAACCTGGGCCACTTTAAGACTTGGGGACTTCAACTCCCAGCATAGCTGGCCGAGGAATTCTGGGAGTTGAAGTCCACAAATCTTAAAATGATCAAGGTTGGAGACCCCTGATGTAGACCACATTGGCCCATACACAAGGTGTGTGTAGGGCCTCCTGGTCCAGAAATTGATACAACTGGTGCACAAAATATATCTGTCCATCAAGAAAAATTATCTGGAATGCATAAAGGCACTTCAAATTTATGTTGGAAATATGTAAAACATGAAGTGTCATTTTAACATGCCTGGTGGACTTAATTAAAAAGCCAGAGAACTTTGGCTTCAAATACACACAATGACACTAAAATTATAATAGTAATAATAATATTGAAGTGCAACCAGAACTTGTCTTGGGATTAATGGAGAGGCAATTAGAAAGAAGTTAGGAAAGATTGTTTTTATAGATGATAACTGCTGCAAGATTATTATGTGCACAAAAATGGAAAGAGACTTTGTAATGCCCAAAACGGTGGAATGGTTGGGGAAGATGAGAGAATTAGAAGAGATGGCAAAATTGATTTGTTTAATTAGAGAAAGGACAATAACAACATTTATTAGTGACTAGAAACTCCTTGAGGATTTTTTGCTAAAAAAACAAACCTTGTGATTTATAGGTTTGATGATCAGAGTGGGCAGACTATGGAAAGAAGAAAATTATGTTGTAATCTTAAAACAGACAGCCCAAAATATAAATGTATTTGTAACTACCGTTAAGAAGATTGGAAGCTGCTTCTTTATAACTTTTCTTTTCCTCTCTTTTTCTGTTTTTCCTGTTCACTATTTCTTTCTTTATATTTTTTTCACGTATTACTTTTCAGTACTTTTCTTACTTTTTTCTTTCAAAATTTGTATGGTTCTTATTCATTTAAAAATTTATCTCTCTCTCTACACACACACAGAGTATATATACAGTATATGTGTGTATATATATGTACATACATACACACACACACACACACACGTTAACACACATGGTGCTTTCTGCATCTCACACACCCCAAGAAAATATTGCCCACCAGTCCCAAACAGGGAAGTAAAATCCTATTGAAGACTATAGATTTCAATCCATAGATTGAAATACCCACAGCCACTGTGACTTCTTAGGAGGAGCTTAAATCTGCTCTTCCCCATGCATGACCCATAAACTCTAAACACAAGGCCTAAACACCGAATAGCATCATTTGGTCAGCCTGGGATTGAGATAGCAATTGTATATCATCAGTGTTGTAGTAATATCTGACCCCAAATGAAAGAATGATGTCACGTCAGGCTTGATCTCCTCCAAAACACCAAACAGGAAGTCAGTCACAAAGAAATGACAACTATTGCAACACTCCTAATTGTTGTAGGCCATCCAGAAAGACATCAAGGTCAATATTATCAAAAGCTATTGAGACATCCAGAAGAGACAGAACATCCAATCCCTACTATATTATAAGCCACCTAGAGTTACCTCCAGGCAAGATGACAGCATATAATTTGAATTGATTAATTAATTAATTAATATATCAGTTTTGATAGCAAACATGGCCAAGCCTCTTAGCCTGAAACCTGACTGAGAAGGTCCAATGTAACATTGGAGGTTTGCAAAAATTGTCCAGAACAGTTGGGTCCAGCAAAGGGGATGTACAAACATTTATTCTCATTGAAGATTACTACCCAACTAGATGCTCTCTCCGAGATGGCCTTCAAAAGCAGAAGGGACATAGAATGAAATTCATCCTAGGTAGCCACATACAACGATGTTTCCAGCACCTTGACATGACTAGTTGAAGCCTAACTCTCCAACTACAGTGAACCCAAGCAATTTTATCTTCTAGATGCCCTACAAATGGTCCTTTGACTCACCCTCAATCTCCAGCAAAAATGGGTCATCTTGAAGGCGGCCACTGGGCATCTATCAGCAGATATTGTAAGTAGAAAAATAACTATGTGTTTGCTGTTTGTATCACCATATTGTAATCCCTATTTCATAAGACAGAGGAATACGGTGACTATATTAATCCTTTCCTTTTCTAGGTGG
This sequence comes from Pseudoxyrhopus heterurus, assembly GCA_032468235.1. NCBI lineage: Eukaryota > Metazoa > Chordata > Lepidosauria > Squamata > Pseudoxyrhopus > Pseudoxyrhopus heterurus. The sequence continues at coordinate 2,255 of JANHJO010009975.1, forward strand.
GAATAATAGGAAGTAAGCTGATACCACTGGTATTGTCACCTAGTAATAGCATGCCTATCTTGACATATCACTTCACTTCCTATATGTATTATCTAGGATACTAATGAGAAAAGGAGAAATTGGCACTCTTTGCACAGGGTGAAGAAGTGGCTGCTCTGCATAAGATCATGGCCCCACCATTATTTCTTGTATTAACTTAAAATCAACGAAAAGGCTGCAACCTCCAAATTCACTATACGGTGATGTCTGTGGCTTGGTTCTTCCTGGTTTGCTCTCAGAGGAGGAAGTGGCTTGGTACCACTATTTCTTGAAAAAGACATGGATAGATGAAAAGAGGACTCGTCTCTTGAGATAGGATTCTCTTTCATGCTTCTATTTCCCACAAACATAAAAAGTGCAGCAACAATTGCTGGAAACAAAGTTTAAAATATCCTGGGTTGCCATTTGAACCTGACTTTCTCTAGGTTAAATGCAACAGCCTAACTAAATTATGAGTAATCGTGTTCCCAGCCCATTATTACTTAATAGCTACAGGATATCTGTGAATGATGAAGTTTTCCTAGACTACATCTACAGCAGGGGTGTCAATGTCACGTTGTCACGGCGGTGTCATGGGATGCATCGGGATTATTTTTCCCTTCATTAAACCAGGTGTGGGCGTGGCCAGTGCATGACGCATCTGGCCCATGGGCCGGGAGTTTGACAGCCTTGATTTACAGCATGCAAGGGCTTAAGGGAAGTCAAAGATTTGAGGGCACTCACTTTGCCTCTTAATCCTACTTTCCTAATTCTAAAACATGCAAAAATTGGGTTTAACAGCCTCCCTTTCTAAAACTTGCAAAACGTTATCACTACTATACTCCCCTCCTTGCAGTCACATGATCACATTTCAAGGACTTGGCAACCAGCTCACATCTATGGCCATTTTCAGTATCCCCCAGTCACATGAGTGCAATTTATGAAGTTGTCATGTCCGTTTACAGTATTTACTTCTGACATCCTAGCAAAAAATGCCCATTGGAGGGGAAAAAAGGGTTTGCTTAACAACCTTCACTTCACTTAATGACTGTCATAAAAATCAGTCAAAACTTCAAGTTAGGTCATGTGGTCCCTTGATTTACAACTGCAATTACTTACAACTCAAATTCCGAGTTCAATCGTGGTCGTATGCTGAGGACCACAGGCATGAGAGAACATTCTCCAAGCAGACTTACTTAACTGTTAAAATTAGGATTATACTTGTTAAACTCGTGGTTTAACAAGCAGTGTTCTTGTTACAAATGAACTTGGGGTAAATACATGAGAGACTTAGGTTTTCAGGTCTACTAAAAAAAATCCACTAAGTGCAGTGTCTAATTCAGCTAATTAGTGCTGAAAACAAAGCACCCCACCGACAAATGTGAGACAGGCCTGCATGTCTCCCCCCACCGACCTTTGAAAAACCAAGCACAAATTACTACAAGTAGTACTACTACCCTTTGCTCTCCACCCCACTAGTAGAATGCAGATCAAAGTGTAGGAAAAAAAATGAACAAAGCTTCTAAATATTTCATTAGATTGGTTTTTTTTTTTTAAATGTTTAAATGGATTCTTAAGTTCACCTTCAACTTCCTTTCAAGTTTCTTTAAAAAAATTTGCTTTAATATAAATTGAGCTGTGCCCTAGCCATCCTGTTTAGAATTCTTATGATAGCATCTTCTGTTACTGCCTTAGAAATTATTAGCTCTTGTTTATATTTAAATGTCTCTTGAAATTAATGAAAATCTGCACAGCATGGGGTGTTTTTTTTTTTTGCAGCAAACTATTTATTTTCCCTGCTATGTGTGTAGATACTCTATCAGGGTAAAATACAATCTGTCAGAATGGTACCTGCAGTCCCACTACTTTCCTTAAGCTCTCAGTGTAGAGAGATATGGATGTTGCAATATGTCATGTTCTCCATGTATGAGGTTTTGCATGACCCACCTTCACCCAGCTCCCCAAACATGGAGGGGGCAAATTTATGCTTCTATGGTACATATCCAAATATCCTGAACAATGTATATGGTTATATTGACCACAAGGCGGCAGTATGTGATTGGTTGCATCCTTATTAAGGTTCATCAATCAGAGTTATATTGGACCAATTCCAATAAAGCTGAAAGTATCTTCTGGTGGTCAATATAGTTGGCTAAAATAAGTTATTTCAATCTATTTGTAGCATTCAGAGGACCAAGTAGGGGAAAAAAACCTAAAGTAATGTTTGTCATATTCTCTGCCTGGTGTTAGCTGGCACTGCTGTCTGTTGGAATTTGGTAGTATGTTTTGCCTAGAAAACATAATCCTGATCTTTCCATGTTTTCAAAGTTGTGATAGAGAGGAGAAGGAGGAGGAAGGGAAGGGGGGACAGTGAGGAGGGGGAGGGGGAGGAGGAGGAAGAATTTATATTATAAACCTGCATCTCATATTATATTATACTCTGCTGACCAGATTCAAATATAAAGTAACTCCATAGCTGAGTATTACAGATAGGCTGTTCCAACTGTTGTGAGTAAAGACACTAGTTTATTTTAGCAAACAATATTTTTTAGATGAAAGCACCGTCTTCTGTGTACAAGAGAACTATAATTAGTGCTTAGAGGAAAGGTTTGATTTCATTTTTCCATATATAACTAAAGAATAGAAAGGACATCGCATTGGCAGAAACTCCAGCCTTGTGCAGGCTTGTTTTGACTATAACCCTGAACCATGGTTTCCTATTAATGGCCCCTCTGGCTAATTCTGCATTAATTCCATCTGTATGCAAATGGAAGCATAATTCAAGTAAAAAAAAAATGTATTTATTCCTCTGCTATATTCTCAGGGACTACTGGCCAAAAGGAAGAGGATCGCAAGGATCACCAAAAGCTATTTCTTCCCCAATGGATGTTCCAGATGACATGACACAGCTGCGGCAAAGAAAATAGCTGGTCCTTCCTAAAGACTGAAAAGGTTGTTTCTTTTTATACCACTGTGTATAAAGGTGGCGTCTTGAAGGTGACAAGAGCCGCCCGGAGTCCCTCGAGAGTGGGGCGGCCTATAAATTTTAAAAATAAATAAGTAAATAAATGGGCACAGACACCCTATGAGCCTTAACTGTTTACTTGCTATATTTATCCAAAAGGTTGTTTTCATAATTTCCATATACATGAGCTTCTGTGAGTAAGGCTCTATGGGAAGGGCATATACAAAAATTGTAGGTATGGGATGAGGAGACAATGAGAGCTGCCTGGAAAAGCCAAGAATATATCAAAAGGACAGCCAGCTAGAGTTGGGTATCATCGATGCACTAACACTACCTCCCAGTGACAAACAACTATTGGCAGACCCTAAGTATTTCCAAATTTAGTAGGATTTTATCATTGACATGGCTGAATATCCCGTTTCCAATTTTGAGGATGCATAGAAGCATATTTGCAGGACATAAATGGTGAGAAGAAATGAGTAGTTTGAATATCTATTTCAAAAGGTCGTTCACTAGCCTTGTTAACAAATGTGGAGTTAACCAAAACTGGACAGTACAGGGACAAATCCATATCACACAAGCAATATCTCATCCACCTCCTTCTTCCAACATAATTTTGTCAGCCAAACTCTTTTTAAATGAGCTCCAGATTGCCTTCTCTCCCTTAGCTACAATAGGGGGGAGTCAAAGTTCCCCATTACCTTAAAAATGTATTCAAGAATTATTGGAAGAGAATATCTGCAGCTCAGGGTTGAACTTTGGGGAGTCCTTGGTGCTCTCTGAGCTTGGTTGTTTTCTTGCAGATATTGGATAATGAAATGTCTGCAAGCAACCAGCCAACCCAGAGAGCACCAAGGACGCCACAAGAATTATTAAATAATGTAGGCTAGTGATGTGAGCATTTGAAAACACTGTTCAAAAGTTTAGAAAATACTTGTCAGTACCAAAAATGTCACAACCGTTTTGCTGCGAAAATAATAAGGCTCTTATGGAAACAAATCAACCAAAAAATCCTATAATGACTTCAAGGAATCTTTTCACTTCTCTTCCTATGTGCGTCCTCCCCTCCTCTATGTTTTGATATAGCAGTTTGTGGCCAGGGATGAGAGAAGAAGCCTACTGAACATCTGTCTGTCAGGGCCATTTCCTTATCATGCTCCTGAATTTGTGGTGGTTATTCTTTTTAAACTGCATAACAGCTTGGATAGTTAAAAATAAAATATGGCAGTATTTTGGCATCCACTGTGTTCTCTTGGTTCTGCGCGGCACCGTTGTCACCACTTAAAACTCAATCAATTCTACTGATCTGCAGAACAGATGGTAGAACTGGCCCATAAGAATCTGTGCAGAGCAATTAGAAAAAGCAAGGAAAGGATTAATACAAGTGAATTAATTATCAGTGACATCTATCCAGCACTGTACACAGGAGTCTGTCTGTTTCTCAGATGCATGTTGATTGCTTTGATGACACTCTCCTCTTCAAGGGCTAGGGCCTCTGAGATTTGACTGGGAAAGAAGAGTTTAATTACATGGGAAGAAATCCCACTGGGATTACCTATTTCAGACGAAGTCTTTAGAAAATGGTTTGTTTGCTTAAACTTAGAAAGCTTGTGACAAATTTGGCTCCGAATGAGGTGAATACAAAGGCTCTGTCTTGAATGGATCTGTTAGACAACAGCAAGGCAGAACCAGGCAGAGTTCCCCATTCATATCATGAAGATGAACTTAACCCATGGTGGGGAATGAAGGCTAACTGGGATCAATAGAGGTATCATTAGAGCTGTATCAACATTACTTTTGTTCCAACTTAACTAAGCCATTGTTTTTTCTGTTGCTTACTTTCAAACATTAGAGACACTACTGGGAAACCTCATTTGGGAGTGTTAATGGAGAATGATAAAAATATTCATATACAGTATATACAGATGATTTAAGAGGGGGCAGGATGATGAGGGGTCCTCTCACCTGAATCAATCAGGGAGACACATTTGGCACAATCCAGAACACATTTGCACATGTTAAGTCTTACTAATTTCAATGAGCCCTTAGTGTATTTGTCTGTACGCCAGATTGTGGACATTATCTCTGAGGGGAAAAAAAGAATAATCAGGGAGTTTTAGTGTTCATTAACCTACTTTTCCTCTACGCTGTATAATTTATAGACAACAGATAGACACGGTGCTGGTTTCTCAGCTATGAGAAAATTGCTGACATAGAAATAAAGAAAATCCATAAACATTGTTTCTCATATGTTCATTAGTAAACAGTTTTTCGGATTTTACAAAACAAGGACAGAATCTGCTCACAAGGAGATAAATGTGCAAAAAATCAGAGCGGTACTTAGAAATGAAGTCATACCGAATAGTTTTGTTTGACTCTTGCATTATTTCTAAGCATCTCAGAGTCTCTTAATTCTCTTAAATAAATTCCATAATATCATTTTTGGTGCATTCCCAACTGTGAGTTTTGTCTAAATCCATGCTGTGTCCACAGGCACCTCCTCTAGATCCTTCCAGTTTCCCTTCCTCAATTTTATTTTATTTTATTTTCTCTTTCAGATGATAATGATGGAAACTGGCTGTCTGTGTAGCAAAACGTCAGACTTCGGCACCATCATTATTTCCAGGGTGTATCTGCATTTCCACATTTTGAGAAATTAAAAATGAAAGTTAGATAACCTAGTGGTTAGTTTGTTTCTGGATGGATGTGCACATTTCCAAAGACAAAGCTAAAGAGAGATTAGTAGGAAGCATTTTGCAAGGAGATAAATGGATTCTTTATGGCCAGTTACCATGACACCCTTCCTATGGTAACCATTTGCAAGCATATGCAAGGAATACTCTCAAATCCGTGCCCCACCAATCCAGTCATGTTGGTCTAACACAATATTTCAGGATCAGTTTGAGGTTCACAAACGAAAAAAGTATCCAAGTATCCAAACAAAGGTATTTCTTCAAAGGTGACTGAAGGAGGGGGGAGAAAGCATCATGATATTAATACTGTTAATCAGGCAGGCTTGCTTATGCAAATAAATCTATAGAAAATTGGGGACAAATTACATTTCACTATAAGGCTACACACCCAACAAATATATAGGGAAGTGAATTAGCAAATGGGACAGGCAGGAAATTTTAACTACACTGCCTTGCCAAAGTTACAGTTATAACTCTGATATTCTCTATAATACTTTAAATATAGATTCGAAACTCAAATAATCTCTGATCAGTGATCTCCTACATTTTATGTAGTTTAACCATTATGTAGAAATATATATGATATAATTAAACTTCATTATAACTTCCTGTCCTGACTGCCTTTCAATTTATGCCTCTGCTAAAGATATTTATCCAAATTTTCCTATTATACTGCTAATAAGGGTGAAAAATTGGGGTATCACACATTCTAATAAGCTGGTGCCTAGCTACCAGGATTATTTTGTCACTATCCAGCAAACGGAGACGGTTCAAAGCTCGTGGCATTGCTTACCCAGTCTCCCTTTTTTCTGTACGTAAGGCAGTCTCAAAGTGTTCAATACTACAAATATTGCTAAAGGTTTCCTCAGTTTTTGGAATTCACTTTTCCAAAAAAGTAGAACTTTGTGGAGTGGAACAAAATGACTCCGTACCTATCACAATAAAGGAAAAAGTGGGAAAATAAACCTTGTCATTTAAAAAAAATCCTATTGCTGAATATAAACATTGAATACATAGTGACAAAACTGAGTTTCTGTTTTTAAATAAAAATGTACGCAAATGTGAATGCTTATGTATGCATTCACAGAGAGATAAAAACTTGTTTAGATTTATTTCTTTTTTACCCTGTCTTCTTTTCATGCAAACACTACTATCTCTTAAGATTTTCTAAAGGCACTGCCTTGTTTTTTGTTATTTTGTTATGATATCAAAATGCTTATTTACATTGTCCTTCTTTGTCACTATTTATTATTCTAAACTCTCATTCGGAGGATGACCCAGGAAACTCTGATATACAATCTAAGAAAATGAAGTATTTAAAAAAATATGAAAAGAACAAAATGGATTCTGTTTAGAATACCCCTATGAGGTAGTCTTAAATGTTGTGTTTTACTGCAATAAGGTGCTATTATTTAAGAGTGGGAAGGTGGAATAAGAACATAGAAAGCAGTGAGGGACAGACTAGGGTAGACAGACAAGCAAATATTGGGATTCTGATCAATCACCTGCCAAACTCCATCATTTTTCCTCCACCAAACCAAATTTTGGTTCATCAAAATTGAATAAATGTTGAATGGTCAGAATCCATTTAGATTTGTACTACATAAACTTTGAAGTTTTCAAAATTAAACAAATGAAATCCAATTGTTTCTTCTGAACACTACTTCTGAATTTTAATATTGCTACTAGATCAAGTGCATTAGCTGCAGTTTTGTTTTGTTTAAAAAAGATTAGCAGCCAACTATTTGCACAGATAACATTCGGAAGCAATATGTACTCCATAACAAAATATTCCCTACTTAGAAAAGTTGCTGCTGTTATTCTGATAGTGACAAGTAGTCTGATGGCTTTTAAGACAATAAATGTATTGCCTCCTACTCTTAAAGTTATGTCAGAACCTGAAAGACCAACGCATAATAGGAGTACAATTAAGAAACATATGAAAGAACATCACAAAAACTTCATTATTCCAGTTCAAGTGAAATAATCATTAGAACTTTAAAAGTAAGTAGAAGGGATTACAAATAACAATAATAGAAGTAGAGCAACTCTGGGAAAAGAAAGCAAAGATAGTGCCAATAGTGATAGGCAACTTGGGTGCAATCTCAAAACAACTGGGGCATCACTTGATCACCGTCAGCGTTGACAAAATCACCCTCAGTCAATTGCAGAAGAAAGCTTTACTCAGATCAGCTTACAACTTTTTAACATCATCAAACAACAACATCTGCATTTGCCAGATCCTTGAGAAGGACTCAAGGGGTAGGGTAAAAATGCCACATACAGTATAAGCATCTGGCTGACTATGCGATGAACAATAATAAGAATAATAAGAATAAAAATAAAAATCTGAGCTCTGTCTGCTTATTATCACTTCAGTTGCATTTTCTATAGCTGCCCTTTTAATGTATCTACTTGAATCTTTTCATCAAATAAAAGTAAGCATTCACAAACTAAGCTCCTTTCTCTACGCTCTGAGGGCAACAAACTCCAGTAAGAAACTGTGGGGGGAGAGAAGAAAAAGTCTATGGTTTTGTCTGTAGCAGCTGGTCTCTCCACTTTCCTGGTTAGTATGGCAAACAGCGTCCTTCTCAGAGTTTACTCCGCCTTCATGGTGACTATAGTCCAGCACTACTTCAATAAAGCAGGTCACAAAATTATTGCAGAATGGTAAATTATTACATGTTGTGGTAATCATTATAGCCTAGATGGTGGTTCCCCCACCAAATTTCAATCTCAGTGTTTCTATATAATCTTGTTTAAAACATATTAACCGTTACACAGAAAAGACTGCCCCTGCGTAGATTGCTTCAACTGCATACATAGAGTAGGACAAAGTGGATTTAGCATCCTCCTATCACACAACATTTTTAGAAGGCCAGATCCTGAAGACGAAACTGAAATACTCTGGCCACCTCATGAGAAGGAAGGACTCATTGGAGAAGAGCCTAATGCTGGGAGCGATTGAAGGCAAAAGAAGAAGGGGACGACAGAGAATGAGGTGGCTGGATGGAGTCACTGAAGCAGTCGGTGCGAGCTTAAATGGACTCCGGAGGATGGTGGAGGACAGCAAGGCCTGGAGGAACATTGTCCATGGGGTCATGATGGGTCGGACATGACTTCGCAACTAACAACAACATCACACAACAAAGGATGTCGTATCCAAGAGCATATCAAGAGCATTGCCTCCCATCCTACAGTAGTAGGCTGAAAATTTGAAATCAGAAATGAAACTTCTAGTTACGTGGTTCAGTCCATGTGCATCTGCCGATACATCGCTTCTGTTGTTTTACCACATCTCAGAAGCAGATATTTTCCCCTCCCTTTGCAATTATTTCAATTTATCCAGAACAACCAGAGAGATCTGCAACTGCATGGAATTGGCAATGAATGCTTTATTTGGATGCATATATGGACAAACTTGCTACAAACTCCATCTTCCAAAATTACTTTAAAAAAAAGTAATAGGATTGCTATACACACACACACACACACACACACACACACACAAGCTTCTAGAAACCCCAAGGTTAAGCAGAAAGTTCTTCTTATAAACGGACAAGGATATCACTATTAAAATCATACCCATTACAAACATGATAAAATAGAAACACACACTAATGAATGCTATATCTATTTCCCAGCAATTAGAATCCTGGGGAGAAATCTCATTACTATTGTAGTAACCTAATAAAGGGCTTTGGTGAAGCAAGACTGAAGTATTTCTGGAAATACATTAGGTAAAGTAATTTTTGTAACACTGTCTACTGACCTCCCATATAGCCTATTCTTGAAATTACTAAGAAAATAGCTCAGGAAATGTTATAATCAAGTTATATGCTGATCAAGCAGATAAACAAGCAGCAGAATCTCTTTTTAATTCAGTGTACCAAGAATCAAAGAAATGAAAAATAGGATATAATCTAACACATGGTAAGGAAATAGATAGCTCTCTCAGTCTCTCACACACATAGTCACCTACACACATAGACACAATCAGATTATTCATTTCCAGGATAAACAGAGTTAAGCAAGCATTAAAGATGAGAAGTAAAAGTGTTGGGAGGAGGAAGTAAAACACACACACACACATTCATTGTTTAAACCAACACCATTCATTATTCTTCCTCACGAACTATCCTTGCTTCTATTACATGCATACTAAGTCAAACACTGATATTTTGCTGTTCTTTACTTTAAATATAGATTTTATTTTAAATGTGATCCATGTTAGTTTGTACCAAAATAGATGAGATCAAGAAAAATCTGCCCTATAAAATACCGGGAACAGTATAAAGGCTATTTCTTATTCAGTTGGCACATCAGATACCAAACATTTTCCACACAATCCTATGATCTGGATTGACATGGGGCTAATCTATCAAAGTCTTGAAAAGTACACCTTCACTCAGAGGTTAGATCTAAGTGACCTTTCTCTGATCCCCTTCAGAACTCTTCTTTTCTGAAACTGCCAAGAGCTCAATTTCCCAACAACAGAGTTTGACTTTTAACCATTACAATTTATTTTCTGCTAAACCCAGATTTTTCCTGTGTATTTCAATTGACAACGTATATGACAGGCAAAAAGGTAAACTGACTACCCTAGCTAAGGCTTTGGGTATGGACTGTATTAAATATTGGTGGAGCTGTGAAAAGCACTGATTTTTCTCTGGGAAGTTTGTGGGAGCCACTGAGGTAGTAGGTGCTCTGTTGAAACATTGACTAAAGTGAAGCTGAAGACATTACAAATTTGCAGAGCCCAGACGTCTTACTGCTGTTGATGAGTTGAATATACAAAGTTAACTCATGGATCCTCAAGCTTGGTATCTTCCTTTGTGATATCATTTCAAATAATCAAGTAATCAATAATGCTATTGATTACTCAGAGGCTTGCTATCAAATAAGCATGCAGGAATCAACCCTAAATTCACCCAGATAATCATTCCAAAAGAGTATTTTGCATGCTTCCTGAAACATCACTTATAAAATGGAAGCATTCTAGTCCTTGGATATCAGTCTACTTTCTAATGAAACAATTACGAATGAATAGAATGAATTAAAAGATTACAAAGCATGATCTGGCATTTCAAAGAGTGAAAATATCCTTATCTACACAGAGAGATTATTATTTCAGTTTTCGATTTTGACCAACACCCGGTTGAAGCGAAGGAAACAAAGTTTCATAATAGTTGAAAATGTTTTTTGCCGATTGCCCCAAACCATTGAAAAGAGTGGGAAAGCGTATGGAAAATAATAACAGTGGCTGTTTTATGGAATAACTTTCCCAAATGTTCCTGAGGGAAAGCATCCTGCTAAATTCATTGCTTAATGAATACATAAGAATGGTATATAGTACAATAAAAGAATTGATTACCATGCTTTGCAAAGATAAAATCCCAAATATTTAGGGAGCAGTTTTGGTGTTCAGTGGAAATGTTTACTGGTACAGGGAAATTAAAGTGTCACCCAAGAAATAGTAAAGCTCATTAACTCAGAGTTTTCTTTTAACCGATATTCAAATTAACTTTATTACAAACTGGGTAATAGTAAGACTTGTTGGTTAAATCGCTTCCCACTTAGCATTCCAGAATGTTATTAAACCATATTAGCCATTACTCCAGGTAGAAAGAAGTTTTACTGCCTACTTACTATTTTTATTCATTAAAATCCAACCTGAAGGCACACCCACAAGAGAGTCATTCATGAAGCTTATTGCATTCCTTTTTATTCAGAGTAGTCCATTGCTTCAACTGGGTAGATATCCGAACTATATTTCTTTCAGCACCCCTCCCCCCCAATTTCAAGGAAGGGAATCAAAAAGGTAAGAGTGACCTCTAGCGTTCAAAAAGCTATTAGGAACTCAAGAAATAATTCATCAAGGCATAAAGAATATAATTCATTTGTTCCAAATATATTTTCCCTGTGCTTAGTGGCATTCAGTGAATAAAACACAGGCAAGACACTGGTTAAAATGCGTCCTCCCAACTGGTCCAATTCTTGAAAAAATTGTCCTTCTGCTCTAATCTGCATAAATTTGTGAACGGGATTATAAATCTTGCATGACTTCAGTGAACAATTATGTTCTCAGTCACTTCTGCTAAGCACCGATATCCGACACATTGCAATGCTTCTCATGTGGTATTATTTTGTCCATGTCATCTTCCAAAGCAACATATCGACAGTGCATTATTCTCCAATCCAGCCATTCTGAGGAATGAGAACCCATAAGCTCAATGGGACTCACTTTCTGACTCAGCAAACTGGAGACCATACTTTAGGAACACTCCCTGCCCTGAGCTATGTTCGTGGGTCACGGTGAGAAGTGACTCCATTCCTGGATGGAAATAAAGGTCTGAAAATGTTCCTCTCATTTGGACTGGCAATCTACACCCGCAGATGCTTTATCAGAATAATTGGCTAGTAATATCTAACAAAACCCATCAAATAGCAATAATCCAAGGCGCAGTTCAGATGAGGCTGGGGGATTTCTTTTCAAGTGAAAATCAGAATAGTCCAAGCCGTGCATGTGACATGGAAGCAGCAAGGAACCCATGAGTGGGTGACTAGTAGTTTTAAAACTATACCAGTGCCATTTCTTCATCTTAAAAAAAAACTACACCAAACTATTCATACATTCTTTAATAATCACATGTGCTTCGAGTCTCAATGTGATGCTTCTTCAACATCGAGATGGAGTTCAGTCTTCCTCAAACTGGCCGTCTCCAACTACTTCTAAGCCAATAAAACATTGAACACAACACTCCCAAGGAAGTGGGAGTTATAAACTAATATGTTTGGAGGCCATCATGTTTTATAGAAGGCTGTTGTGGTTAACCCCGGCTTGGGGAAACCCGTCAGGTTAGACCCGAAGCAGCAGTGCAGATACTGATCCTGTCTAAAAGAGAACAGCCAGAATTGCACGGGAGCAACTGGAAGAGCAGCAGAAGAGACACCATGACTCTGTGATTACCAAAATAACAAAGGCAATTAATCCATTTGGAAAAGGGTGTGCGTGTCGAATTAGAAACCTTTAAGGCAGCCAAAGGAGCCACCCTCCCTCTGCAAGGGAGAGGAGACTGAAGGCATTTCCACGTTACCATCAGCAACACGGAAAACGAAGCCTTCACGCAGGGATACAAATCATCAGCCATTCATCCGAGGACCCAGGAGAAGCCAACTTCCCTTCCGACCAGACTACGCGGAGACTACGGCCAGACTACGCGGGGAGGTGGGGCAAAAAGGATGCTGATATTTCCACAACTTCCTTTTTTTTTTTTTTTAAGGGTGGAAACCCGGTCGGCACCTTCTTTCTTCTCCGGCACGAAAAGTGTCTGGGGAAAAAAGAGCGAGAGCCGATTTGCAGAGATGGCTTAAGCTAACTTCACCCGGGACCCCAACCGCCGGATCTGTCGCCCCTTCCTCAGTTCCAGCAAAACCCTCTTAACCCAACCCAGAACAGATCTCGCCGGAAAGCGCAGGGAGAAAAGTCTGGGATACTTACAGATGGAAGCCGCGAAGCCGAAACGCCAGCCGGTGAGCAGCAGCAAAGTCACCGCGCTGAGGAGTTGGGCCCCGGGCTCCATTGCCCCGGGCTTTTCCTTGCCTCCTTAATCTCCAATTTTAAACCGCGGGCTCCTCCGGCTTCGTTTCCTTGCCTGGGCTCATTTACTCCATCCGACATCCAGAGCCTGTTGGAAAGACAGAGGCGAGGCGGCGAGAGAAGGCGCCTCTCTCGCCGAAGCCTCCGCCAAAGAGCTTTTAAGCGCCAACGGGCCAGCCGGTTCGCCAATCCACCTCCAGGAGCTGCTTTTGGAATTCAGAAAGGCTGGAGCCGGAGAACTCCTTATAGGCGCAGGGAGTCCTTCCCGCTCCCTCCGCCTCCTGCTCAGCCACCTCCCCGTCCCTCCTCCCGCGCCCGGCGAGAGGGAGGATCCTTTTTTCTCAGCACCGCTAACAAGCCCAGGCGATCGGCTTCGGAGTTACCGGGGAAGTTGGCCGCTCGGAGCATCTCTTCCTGCGCTCTCGCTCTTTCCGATGATGCCCGCAGAGGGGAAAAAAAAGAGATTGACACCTCGGATCTCGAAATGGGGAAGGAAGGAAGGAAGGAAGGAAGGAAGGAAGGAAGGAAGGAAGGAAGGAAGGAAGGAAGGAAGG